>WQNJ02000435.1:0-228075 GCA_016584745.2 Phylloscopus trochilus trochilus | reverse complement strand
AATTCCCATTTTTGCCAGAATTCCCATTTTTCCCCAGCATTCCCATTTCCCCTGGAATTCCTATTTTTGCCCAGAATTCCCTTTTTGCCCAGAATTCCCATTTTTGCCCAGAATTCCCATTTTTCCTGGAATTCCAATTTTTGCCCAGCATTCCCATTTTCCCCAGCATTCCCATTTTTCCTAGAATTCCCATTTTTGCCCAGCATTCCCATTTTTGCCCAGAATTCCAGTTTTCCCCAGCATTCCATTTTCCCCAGTATTCCCATTTTTCCCAGCATTCCCATTTTTCCTGAAATTCCCATTTTTGCCCAGCATTCCCGTTTTTCCCCGGAATCCCTCACCTCTCCCTGCAGAGCTCCCGGCGGTTCTGGAGCCCCGGAGCCTCTCGGGGGTGTTTTATCCCGATCCCACCGGGTAACCAGGAAATCCAGCCGGGAATTGGGGGCAATTCCCAGCAGGAAATCACCTCGGGAAATATTGACATTAATGGTAATTAACCATTTCTGCATCGGGGCATTAATGGGGCTGTTCCAGGGTGGAAAAACCACCAGAATTCCCATTTTTTCTTTTCTTTTTTTTTTTTTTTGTCATGGAAAATCCCCCAGCCTGCTCCTTTTCTGCTGAAATCCTCGGATTCCTCACTCTTGGTTTGATCGCTGTCGAATCCGGGGGATGTGCCGGCCCCAAACCCGGCGTTTTCTTCCCCAAAAATGGGATCTCCGAGGGAAAAATTGGGATGGAGAGGGGCAGATCCAGGTTGGGATTCCAAATCCTGCTCTGGGATTCCCAGATCTCCTTTTGGGATTCCCAAATCTCCTTTTGGGATTCCCAGATCTCCTTTTGGATTCCTAAATCTCATTCTGGGATTCCCAAATCCTCTTTTTCCATTCCCAGATCTCATTTTGGGGTTGCCAAATCCTGCTCTGGGATTCCCAAATCCTCTTTTTTGATTCCCAGATCTCATTTTGGGATTGCAGATCCTGCTCTGGGTTTCCCAAATCCTCTTTTTTTGATTCCAAATCCTGCTCTGGGATTCCCAAATCCTGCTCTGGGATTCCCAGATCTCATTTGGGGTTTGCCAAACCTTGATCTGGGATTCCCAAATCTCTTTTTGGGGTTGCCAGATCCTGCTCTGGGATTCCCAAATCCTCTTTTTCCATTCCCAAATCTCATTCTGGGATTCCCAAATCCTGCTCTGGGATTCCCAGATTTCATTCTGGGATTCCCAAATCCTGCTCTGGGATTCCCAAATCCTGCTCTGGGATTCCCAAATCCTCTTTTTCCATTCCCAAATCTCATTTTGGGATTCCCAAATCCTGCTCTGGGATTCCCAAATCCTGCTCTGGCATTCCCAAACCCTCTTTTTCCACTCCCAGCTCTCCTTTTGGGATCTCCCTGTGGGATCAGAGCAGCGTTCCCGGCGTTGCCTCCATCTCCGATCCCATCGCTCCCGCAGGGCTCGCTGCCCATCCCGAGGATCCCAGAAATTTGGGATTTCCCGGGAATTCTGCCGGGCAGGGCTGCCCAGGGAGCCGTTCCCGGGCTGGGAATAACGGGACCGGAGCTCTGGGAATGTCGGATCCCAAACCCAGCGGGGCCACCCCGCTCTCCTCATTCCTCCTCTTTTTTCGGGACAGATCCCAAAATCCCCGCTCCACATCCCAGGAAAATCGCCTTTGGATCCCCCATTCCCAACAACCCCCCCATCAGCGATTATGGGGGTGATTAAAGCAATTAGGGGACTAATTACCCCCCAATTAACCCCGTTCCCTTCTCCAGCCCCCTCCCAAAGCTGGACATTTTCCCGGCCATAAAACCCCCCCCGGGGAGCCCTTCCCGCTGGAAAAGCGCTGGAAAAGCGGGAGAATTGATCCCGATATCTTTACGATGTGTGCTCTGCGCTCCGCGCCAGCAATTCCCGGGGTTTTTTCCCTCTCATTAAAGCGGGAATTAATAGGGGTGAGAGGAATTTCAGCTGGATTCGTTCCCGGTTATCCCGGGCTGGCTGCTCCAAGGAAAAGCAGCAGAATTCCCGGTTTTTTGGGGGGGTTTTTTCCCAGAATAATTGGAATTAAGAAGCTGGGAAAGGGTGGGATTGAGCACAAGAGCTGTGATTGCAGGGGTGGGAATGTGGCTGGGAATTCCAGGGATTTCCCTTTTTTTGGGGGTTTGGGGGATTTTGGGATCTGAGGCTTCTGGGATTTGGGGATTCTGGGATTTGAGGCTTCTGGGATTTGGGCATTTTGGGATTCTGGGGATTTTGGGGATCTGGGGATTTTGGGGATTCTGGGATTTGAGGATTCTGGGATTTGGGGGGTTTTGGGATTTGAGGATTCTGGGATTTGGGCATTTTGGGATTTGGGGGATTTTGGGGATCTGGGGATTTGGGGATTCTGGGATTTGGGGATTTTGGGATTTGGGGATTTTGGGATTTGAGGATTCTGGGATTTGGGGATCTAGGGATTCTGGGATTTGGGCATTTTGGGATTCTGGGGATTTTGGGATCTGGGGATTTGGGGGATTTTGGGATTTGAGGATTCTGGGATTTGAGGATTCTGGGATTTGGGCATTTTGGGATTTGGGGGATTTTGGGGATCTGGGGATTTGGGGGATTCTGGCATTTTGGGATTCTGGGGATTCTGGGATTTTAGGTTTTGGGAATTTGGGATTTCAGAGTTTGGGGGATTTTAGAGTTTTGGGAATTTTTTTTTTTTTTGGGCGTTTTGGGTCCTCCCCAAAAGCCCCTCCCGCTTCCATCCCCCGCCCCTCGCATTCCCGGAATTCCAGAATTCCCGGCCTCTGGAGTGGCGCGAGGGGCAGGAGGGGGCTGGGAATCCGGGATCCCATCGGAGATTTCCCTTTTGGTCTGAATTTGGGGGTTTTCCCCCCATTTTTTTTTGGTGTTTCCCCCCCCCCCCCTCCATTTCTCAGCGTTCTGCTCCTCGTCCAGCAAATCCCAAATCCCAAAAATTCCAGCCGGGAATCAGGGATGGATCCCGAACTGGGAATGGATTTTTTTATTCCCCCCCCCTCCCACTCGGGTTTTTTTTTGGGGGTTCCCCGTGAGTTAATTGGGAAGGGGCGATTTCATTAAAATTTGAGGGGTTTTATTGGAATTCTGAGTTTTTCAGGAATTTTTTCAACTTTTTTTTGGAGTTTTCCCAGCTTTTTTTAAAGGAATTTTTCCAACATTTTTTTAGGGAATTTCCCTACTTTTTTTTTTTTTTTTTTTCAGGAGACTTTCCAACATTTTTTAGGAATTTCCTCACATTTTCAGGGAATTTTCTGATTTTTTTTTTTTTTTAGGGATTTTTTTCCCCACATTTTTCAGGATTTTCCCAGCATTTTTTTTTTAGTGAATTTTCCCAACGTTGTTTTTCGGGAATTTCCCCACATTTCCCAGCAATTTTCCAACTTTTTTTTTTTTTTGAGATTTCCCCCATTTTAGGCATTATTTTCAACATTTTAAAAGGAATTTCCCGACATTTTTTAGGAATTTTCAAATATTTTTTAGGCACTTTCCCCAACATTTTTTTGGGGGGGGGGAAATTTTCAACCATTTTTTTCAGGAATTGTTCAACATTTTAAAGAATTTTTCCAACTTTTTTTAGGGATTTTTCTCAACACTTTTCAGGAATTTTCCCAACTTCTTTAAGGAATTTTCCCAACTTTTTTTTAAGGATTTTTCCCACATTTTTCAGGAATTTTTCCCAACATTTTAAAGGAATTTTTCCAACTCTTTTTTAGGGATTTTTCTCAACACTTTTCAGGAATTTTCTCAACTTCTTTAAGGAATTTTTCCAACTTTTTTTTAGGGAGTTTCCCCACATTTTTTTAGGAATTTCCCAGCATTTTGAAGGTCCTTTTTTTTCCCTCCGCATTTTTTTTTAGGGAATTTCCCACCTTTTCCAGGGATTTGCTTTCCCCGCTGCCTCTCGGTGGCAGGCGGGGCTGGGGGCGGGGGGGGCGGGGGGGAGCGAGCTGAGCTCATTAAGCGTCCCCTCGTTAAGAGTTCTCTCGTGCAGAGTTAATTACGGGCGCGAGGGGCCGAGGGAGGGGAGGGGGAGCAGCGCCCGGAGCCCCCGCGGTGCCCCCCGGTGCCCCCCGAGCCCCCAGCCCAGACCCCGGTGCCCCCCCGGTCCCGCTCCCGGTGCCCCCCGGAGCCCCCCGAGCCCCAGCCCAGTCCCCGGTGCCCCCCAAGCCCTCGGTGCCTCCCGGTGCCCGCAGTTCATCCCTGGGAGCTCCCCCGGTGCCACCCCCGAGCCCCCCCGGGCCAGTCCCCGATACTACCGGAGCTTCCCCGGTGCCCCCCTGAGCTCCCCCTGACCCCCCCGGTGCCTCCGTCAAATCCCCGGTGCCCCCTGAACCCCCCGGAGCTCCCGCGATGCCCCCAGAGCCCCCGGTGCCCCGGAGCTCCCCCGGTGACCCCTGAACCCCCCGGTGCCCCCTGAGCCCCTCTGAGCCCTCGGAGCTCCCCTGGACCCCCGGTACCCCCCTGAGCCCCCCGGAGCTTCCCCGGTGCTCCCTGAGCCCCCCCTGAACCCCCCGGTGCCCCTGAACCCCCTGGAGCCCCCCTGACCCCCCTGAACCCCCCGGTGCCCCCGTCCAACCCCCGGTGCCCCTGAACCCCCCGGAGCTCCCCCGTGCCCCCTGAACCCCCCGGTGCCCCCTGAACCCCCCTGAGCCCCCCGGTGCCCCGTGGCCGCCCGGTGGTCCCGGTGTGGGGGGCTCGGGGCTCCCTCGCTGCCCTTCCCAAGGCGGCTCGGAAGCTAAAAATAAAAACTCTCCCGAAAAGGCAGCGGGGCCCGGCCGGAGGCAGCGCCGGATAAAGGGGGGGGGGGGGGGCCGGGGGTCTCTTTGTGCCCCCCGGCCCCAACCCCAGCCCGGGGGTCCCGGCAGCTCCGGGGGAGGAGGGGGCGAGGCCGGCGCGACCCCAAATCGGTGGCGCCAGAGCCCCCCCGGCCCCCTTTTGATGCCGAAGTTTTTTTGTTGTTGTTGTTGTTGTTGGGTTTTTTTTGGGTCTTTTTTTGATTTTTTTTTTTTTTTTACACCCAGAAAAATCCCATTGAGGCTCCTGGGGGGGGAGGGGAGGGGAGGGGAGGGTGGGGGAGGGGAGGGAAGGAGCAGATGGGGAAGGAGCCCCCGATGGCGCTGGGGGGAGGGGGAGGATCCCGGGGTTGAGAGCTGGGGGGGGGAGGGGATGGAGGACGGGACCCCCCCCCCCATCCCCCACCCATCCCCCAATACCGGCGAGGACGGAAAAAAAAAAAAAAAAAAAAATTCAATTCAACTCCCGAAATCAATGAAAAAAACCCAAATAAATAAACGAAGAAATAAATAAATGAAAGCGGCGGCCGCCCCCATCCCCCCACCCCCCAGCCCCTCCCCCAGCCCGCATCACCACGTGGCTTCCTCCCCCGCAAACATTTTCACCTTCCCACTCCTTTATTTTTAAAATTTTTTTAATTTATATTTTGTCTCCCAGCTTTTATTTGAGCGGCGGTGTCCTCCCCACCTCCCCACCCCCCCCTTCACCTTTGTCACCCCTCCCGGTGTCCGGTGCCACTCGGGGCCGCCTCGGGGCCCCCTCAGCCACCGGCGCCACCGCCCTGCCCGCCGGGGCCGCCCCCTCCCCTCCCCTCCTCTCCTTCCTCCTCCTCCTCCTCCTCCTCCAGCGGCCGCCGCCCCCCTCTCCTCCCTTAACGGCGCAAAAATCCGCTCGGCAAAAAAAAAAAAAAAAGGGGGCGAAAAAAACCAAAAAAAAACCCCCACCGACAAAAAAACCAAAAAAAAAAACCAAAACAAAAAAAAAGCAGCACAAAATATAAAAGAGGGGGAAGAAAACAGAACAAAAATAAGGGGAAAAAAAAGAAAAAAAAGAGAAAAAAGAAGCCGAGCCGAGCGGGCCGAGCTCGGGGGGCGAAGCGGAGCCGCCCAGCGCAGCCCCCGCGCCCGCAGCGAGCGCGGCCGGAGCTCGAGGGGCGCTCGGCGGAGCCCCCCCGGGAATCCCCCCAGCCCGGGAACCCCCCCAGCATGAACAAGCTCTACATCGGGAACCTGCCCGAGGGCGTCACCGCCGCCGAGCTGGAGAAAGTGTTCGCCGAGCACCAGATCTCCTTCAGCGGGCAGTTCCTGGTCAAGTCCGGCTATGCCTTCGTGGATTGCCCCGACGAGCAGTGGGCCATGAGAGCCATCGAAACTTTCCTCGGGTGAGCAGCGCCCAGCGCGGCCCCGAGCCGCGGCTCCCACCCCCAAATCCACCCCCAAAAAAAATCCCTCCGGCCCCCTCTGGATCCTGAGCTTTCCCTCGATCCTGAGCCCCTCGATCCCGCCCCGGCCCTCGGAGCCTCCTGAGCCCCCCCCCGGGAAATTGCGAACCCCGAAATTCCGAGCCCCTCGATCCCTCCTGATCCTCTCGGACCCCTCAAATCGTCCCCGAGCCCCCAAAATCGTCCCCGAGGCCCCAAATCCTCCCCGACCCCCCAAATCTTCCTGAGCCCCGAAATTCCGACCCCCTCGATCCCTCCCGAGCCCCTCGATCTCTCCTGATCCCCTCGGACCCCGAAATCCTCCCCAGCCCCCAAATCCCGAGCCCCTCGATCTCTCCCATTCCTCTCGGAGCCCTCAAATCTTCTCGAGCCCCCAAATCTTTCCCGAGCCCCGAAATTCCGACCCCCTCGATCCCTCCCGACCCCCTCGATCCCTCCGAGCCCCTCGACCTCTCCTGATCCTCTCGGACCCCAAAATCCTTCCCGAGCACCCAAAACCCTTCCCGAGCCCCGAAATTCCGACCCCCTCGATCCCTCCCGATCCTCTCGGACGCCTCAAATCTTCCCGAACCCCAAATCCCTCCCGAGCCCCTCGATCCCTCCCCGCCTCTCTCTCGATCCCTCCCCAGCCCCGAAATCGTTCCCGACCCCTCCGGACCCCCCGAAATCCGACCCCTCAACCCCTCCGGAGCCCCGAAATGCGGAGCCCTGAACCCCCAAATCCCGACCCCAAATCCCGACCCCAAATCCCGATTCAATCCCCGGGATCCCCGTCAGGGCCGCGCCCCCTTTTTTATTTTTTTTATTTTTTTATCCCTTCCCAAAATCCCGGCCCGGGATGGGGACACGAAGCGACCCCAAAAACCCCACAGGGGTCCCCCCCAAAAGCCGCCCCCAGCCCCAGGGGGCTCCAGGGGGGAAAGCTTGGGAAGAGGGAATTTGGGAGAAAATCGGGAATTTTGAGGCTTTTTAAAAATTGTTTTGGGTTTTCTTTTTTTTTTTTTTTTTTTTTTAATTTTTTTTTCTCCTCTCCATCTCCTTCCGCCCGGGTTCTTCCCCCACTTCCCCACTCTCCCCTCCTCAAAAAAATAAAATAAATTAATTAAATTAATAAATTAAATTGATAAATTTAAAAAAACCCTCGTGGAATAATCAGCCAGCAGCGAGGAAACCCCTCTCCATTATTTTTCCAGCGGGAAAATCCCTTCCTGTGGAATTCCCAATTTGGAGCCTTTGGGTGGGAAAAATAAAATAAAATAAAATAAAATTTTTTAAAAGGAGGGAATTTTCTCCAAAGGTTTTATCCCGGAGAGCTGAAAGAAAAATAAAATTAAAATAAAATAAAATAAAATCCCAAATTTCATCCCTGGGATCCTTCCAGGCTGGAGGGAAAAAATTCCAAAATTCCCAGGGAACAATTCCCACCTGGGACCTTCCAATTCCTTTGGGGGGAATTCGGGAGAATTTGGGGAGGAATTCGGGAGAAAATTCCCGGTTTATCCCAATTTTTCTTTTTGTCCTCCCAGATTTTCCAACCCTGTTTTGATTTTTTGGTTTTTTTTTTTTTTTTAGGAAAAGTGGAGCTCCACGGGAAGCAGCTGGAGATCGAACACTCGGTGCCCAAAAAGCAAAGGTAAAAGCGGAGTTTTAATTGATTTTTTTTTTAAATTGATTTTTAATGGGGTTTTTTGAGCGTTACCGTCGGAATTCTTAATTTGTGTTGGAAGAGGGGGGATTAAGAGAGGAAAAAGTTAAAAAATTTCCACCCAAAAATGTGAAAAATTAAGAGATCTTGGAGACTTTGGGCCGGGATTTGTGTTTAATTAATTCATTAAGAATTTCACGGATTAATTGATTTTTTTCCCGAGGTTTTGCGAGGTTTTCATTAAAAAAAAAAAAAAGAAAAGGGAAAAAAAAAAAAAAAAGGGATGAAACAAATAATTCTCCACGTGCTGCCCCAAGGTGATGGATGGGTTGAGATTTCCAAACTTGTGGAAGAAAATTTTTGGCTCTTTTTTTTTTGCCGGGAAATGAGGGAAAATCCTTCGTTTTAGGCGAAGAAAAAAAGAATAATTGAAAAAAAAAATTGAAAAAAAATCATTATTTAAAAAAAAAAAATAAATTAAAAAGTGAATTTTCCGGGAGAAAGGAAAGAGAGCAGCACGCGGCCGCGGAGGACGGGCGGGGGATGGAATTCCCGGCGGAATTCCTGGGATTTTTGGGGTGAAAAGCGGCGTTTTTGGGGCTTTCCCGGGCTCTGCTCTCCAGCCCAGCCCATCCCTCTCCATCTTCCCGGCCTTTGTTGTTCCCGGGGCCGGGAGCGCTCGGGAAAATCCTCCCCGCGCTCCGCAATTCCCGGAAAATCCTGCAAATCCCGCCCGGATCGGGAGGGTTTTTTCTTCCCCAGAAATTCTCTTTTTTTTTTATTATTTTTTTTTTATTTTTTTTTTTCCCTCCCCGCTCTGTTTTTCGTTGTTGTCCCAAAGTCGCGGAATTCCCGGAATTCCAAAGATTCCGCCTGGGAGCTGAATCCAGCGCCACGTGACCGAGGCGCCTTTTTTAAAGGGGGAAAAAAAAAAAAGAGGGGAGGGGAGGGAGGTCGGTGCTTCCCAGCCCCAAACTTCCAAAATCCCGGCCAGAAAATCCCAAAATCTTGGCCAAAAAATCCCAAAATCTGGCAAAAAATCCCAAAATCTTGGCCAAAAAATCCCAAAATCCCAACCCAGAAAATCCCAAAATCCCAACCCTAAGAATCCCAAAATCCTTCCCAAAAAATCCCAAAATCCCGGCCAGAAATTCCCAAATCCCAGCCCCAAACTTCCCAGGATCCCAGCCAGAAAATCCCAAAATCCCGGGCAGAAAATCCCAAATTCCAGCCCCAAATTTCCCAAAATCCTTAGCAGAAAATCCCAACCCAAAAATTCCCAAAATCCCAACCCCAAACTTCCCAGAATCCCAACCCCAAGAATCCCCAAATCCTAACTCAAAAATTTCCAAAATCCAGCCAGAAAATCCCAAAATCCAGGCACAAAAACCCCAAATCCCAACCCCAAACTTCCCAAAATCCAACCCAAAAATTCCTAAAATCCCACCCTGAAAATCCCCAAAATCCCGGGAACCCCAAACATCCCAAAATCCCAACGCCCCCAAATCCTTTTCCCAACCCTTCCCTGCCCCTTTTGGGATCTCCCCCCTTTCCAAATTCCCCAAAAACCCTGGGAGGGGCAGACCCCAAAAGGATCCATCCCAATCCAGCCGGGAATTCCCCTTTTCCCGGAATTCCCAGATTTTTAGTGGGATAATCAGAATTTTTATCGATTATTTTCCCCCCCTCTCCTTTCCCAAAGGATATTTTTTTGTTTCTGTGGGATGGAGTTGGGGGGAATTTGGGATGGAATTCCATGAAAAGTCACAAAAAATCCCTAAAAACCCCCAGGAAATCCCGATTTTTTAGGGATAATCAATGATCTGGGCAGGGAGGAGCAGATTTCCCCCGGTTTTTGGGGTTTTTTTTCCCCTCACCCAAAAAAAAATCCCAAAAATCATAAAAATTCCTTTGGGATCTGGGATTTCAAGATGTGCTGGGAAAGAATTAAAAAAAAAACCCAAAAATTTTTAAATATTTTGAGATTTGGATTTGTTTTCCTCCCTAAAAAACGCTTGGATTGGGCTGGAAAATCCCTTTTTTTTATTTTTTGGGGGGGATTTAAAATTTAAATCTGTTCTTAAAGGGCCAGCGCAGCTTTTCCCACTTTTCCCTCTCCTGGAATATTTTGTGGGAATTTTTGGGGGATTTCGGGAGGGTCCTGGACACTTTTTTTTGTTTGGGGGAAGGATTTTGGGTTTTTGGGTGTGGAAAAGGAGATTTGGGGGTGTTTCCCTTCAATCCTGGGCAGGGTTGGGAGCCATAAATTGAATTTTTGGGGGGAATTTTTTTGGGGGATTTTTTGGTTTCTCCAATCCTGGGAAAAGAGGGAGAGAAAACCAAATTTTTTTCCGTTAAAAAACGAATTTTTTTGGGATTTTTTTTATGGGGGAAGGTTTTTTTTGGGGGTTTTATTTGATTTTTGTTTAATTTTTTTTTTTTTTAATCCTTCCCTGTCCTTTTCCAAACTGGAATTTCCAGTTTGGAGCGGCAGGGAGCAGGAAATGGGGTCATTAAGGGGGAATTTAAGGGTTGGATGGGATCAAAAATGAAATTCCTCCCCTTTCCCCCTCCCTTCCCCCCTCAAAACCCCAAATTAAATTTTTGTTTTCTTGTTTTTTTTTTGTTTTCCCTTTTTGATCCCTTTAAAAATGTTGGGAAAACGAGTCAGGAGAGGGGTCTCCCTTCCCAGTTAATTTTTTTTTTTTTAAAGGCAATAAAACCCCAAAAAACCCCCCAAAAAGCCCCCCAAAAAACCCAAAAAATCCCCCAAAATACAACAAAAAAAACCCCCAAAACACCAAAAAAACCCTCAAAAAAAACCCCAAAAAGCCCCCCCAAAAAACCCCCCAAAAAAAACCCAAAAAACCCCCAAAATACAAACAAAAAAACCCCCAAAACACCAAAAAAAACCCTCAAAAAAAAAAACCAAAAAGCCCCCCCAAAAAACCCAAAAAAACCCCAACCCCCCCCAAAATACAACCAAAAAAACCCCTAAAACACCAAAAAAGACCTCAAAAAAAACCCCAAAAAGTCCCCCAAAAAACAACAAAAAAATACCCCAAAACACCAAAAAAAACCTCAAAAAAACCCCAAAATGCCCCAAAAAGCCCCCCCAAAAACCCCCAAAAATCCCCCCAAAAAACAAAAAAAAAACCCAAAAAACCCCAAATTGGTTTTTTTTTTCCCTTTATTTTAAAGTGGAAATAACGATGTAAAAAAAAAAAAACCACCTTAATTTGGGGTGGTTTTAATTAATTAACGCCCCCAAAGAAAAAAAATCCGAGGAATTCTTTCCTCTTGGTTTATTCCCGATTTTTAAAACCTCTCCTAAAGAAACCGTCAAAAATAATTTGGGGGGGAAAAAAACCCCAAAAAAACCCCAAAATGGGATAAAACAGCACCAAAAAAATGGATTTTAATCGATTGAAACGGAATAAATTGATTTCTTTGGGATTAATTTCGTTGGGGATTAATTAATCCTCCCAAATATTTTCATTACTGGGGGAATTGTTCAAGCAGAATTCTTGAAATTGCGAAGAAATATCGATAAAAATGGGATTTTGATTATAAAAAAATCCTGGATTTGGGGTTGGGATCTGGGAGAATCCGGAGATGGGAGGAGGAAAAAACTTCCTGGGAAAAGTCTGAAAGAATTTGGGAAAAACAGGGAAAAAAATGGGAAAAAAATTTGGGAAAATGGGGAAAATGGGAAAAAAATTGGGAAAATGGGGAAAAAATGGGAAAAAATTGGGGAAAACAGGAAAAAAATTTGGGAAAATGGGAAAAAATAGGGAAAAATTGGGAAAATGGAAAAAATAGGGAAAAAATTGGGAAAAACAGGAAAAAATGGAAAAACAGGAAAAAATTTGGGAGAGTAGGGAAAAGAATTGGGAAAGTGGGAAAAATGGAAAAATGGGAAAAAATTGGGGAAAATGGGAAAAAATGGGGGGGAAATGGAAAAAAACAGGAAAAACAGGAAAAAATTTGGGAAAATGGGAAAATAATGGGAAAAATTGGGGAAAAATAGGGGAAACAGGAAAAAAATGGGGAAAAATGGGAAAAAAGGAGAAAAAATTGGAAAACAGGAAAAAAATTCCCTGCGGGATGGGGCAGAGCTCGGATCTGTTGGGCTGGATTTGGCTCCAAACGGGAAGCGCCAGGGAATTCCGGAATTCCCAGGAATTGGGGTTTTTTGAGGGGGAGGGATGAATCCCAATCCCGATCCCCAGGATGTGCTGGGTTATCCCAGGAAAAGTGGGAATTCTGCCGGGAATTCTTCACTGGGGTTGGCTCCGGGTTGTTTTGGTGGGTGGGAGTTTTTCCCAAGTCCCCATCCCGTTTTTTTTCCCTCATCCTGGTTTTTCCTGGGAAAGGTTTCCTGGGGGGATTCCTCGGGAATTCCCTTCCCACCCCAATCCCCCTGGGGAGTTTTCCTCCGTGGGGGTTTCCCCAGGAATTGGGAATTCCGGGAGTTCCTTGGGAGCTGATCCTGCCCTGGTTCCCATCCGGAATCCGGGGAATTCCTTCTGGGTTGGAATCCACGGATTTACCCCCAAAAATGGGGATTTGGTGGAAAACTGCCGGGGATTCCGCTCTGGGAAAGGTTTGGGAATGTTCCAGGCTCGTTCCCTCTGGGAATTCCTGGGAATTCCCGATTTTTCCCGATGGTTTTTTTTGTGCTGGTTTTTCCCAAACTTTGGGAATCCCAGGATTTTGTGTGGGTGAGGCTCCCATCTCCAGCCCAACTCCAGGTTTTTCCTGGAATTTCACCGGCAAAACTCCGGCTTTGCCTCAATTCCCACAGAATTCCGGAGCCCTGGGATCAGCCCTGTGATTAATTAACTCCCTGTGATTAATTAATCCTAGTTAATCAATCCTGATGGAATAATCTGAATTAATGAACCAATCCTGATTGAATAATCCTAATAAATCGATCCTAATAAATCGATCTTAATGAATCGATCTTAATGAATCAGTCCTAATTAATTCATCAATCCAAGTAATTCCCAAACTCCACCTGCCAGGGGTTGGGGAAAGGGGCTGGAATCCCAAATATTCCTTGGAATTCCTGGATCCCATCCTGCTGGGGGGGGGGATCGGATCAATGTTCCCATGGGAATTCCTGGGAATTTGTGTTTTCCGGGGGGATTTTGGGATCCTTTTCCCACAAAAATCTCCCCCCAAATCCCTCCCCGAGCGGGTCGGGATCCCTCAGCAGGAAAATCCCGAAGGATTGGATGTTTTTTATGGAATTGTTCCAGCTCTGGAATCAAAGGGAATTCCCTGGGGCAGGGAATCGTAAATCTGAGCCAGGCGTGAGTGACAGCTGTCAATCACCCGGATAATGAGGGCTCAATTAGCCGGGAATTCCGGGATTTGATGATTTTGGGATCCTTCCCACAGGGAGGCTCCGGGTGAACTCCACTTTTGGGATTTTCCAGCTGCTCCCGAATGGGCGGAATTCCCCCCCAAATCCGGAATATTCCTGCTGGGAAGGGCTTTGATCCCGGTTTTTATCCGGGAATCGGGGATGGAGGGGAAATCCAGGGATTTGGGGGTGGCTGGGAGGAAGAAACTCCAGAAGGAACTTTCCCCTTGAACCTCGGGATCGAAGTTTTGGGAAACGTTTTGGGAATGGGAATCGGGAAGAGCCAAACTTGGGAGCAGACGGAGCCCAGCGGGGTCGGGAGCCCGGAAAAAACTGGGATTTGGGAATGAGGGTCCCAAAGGGCTTCTCCTCATCCCTGGGGCTTCCCGAGCCTTCCCAAAATCTGGGAAAAGAGAAATCCACCCCGGGAAGGCGCCGGAGGGATTCTGGAATTCCAATCCTGAGGATTCTGGAATTCCAATCCTGGGGGATTCTGGAATTCCAAACCTGGGGGATTCTGGAATTTCACTCCTGGAGATTCTGGAATTTCACTCCTGGAGATTCTGGAATTCCAGTCCTGGAGGATTCAGGAATTTAATTCCTGAAGATTCTGGAATTTCACTCCCAGAGGGATTCTGAAATTCCAAACCTGGGGGATTCTGGAATTTCACTCCTGGAGGATTCTGGAATTCCACTCCCAGAGGGATTCTGGAATTCCAATCCTGGGGGATTCTGGAATTCCACTCCGCCGGGAATTCCGGAATTCCGCTCCCTCCGGCCATCCCGGCCCTGCAATTCCCTGGCTCATCCACCAGGAACTCCCGGGAATTCCAGGGCCGGCTCAGCCCCCAGCCCTCCCCCCCCAGGCCCCAAATCCGCTTCTCCTCCTCCTCCTCCTCCTCCTTCCAGGAGCCGGAAAATCCAGATCCGGAACATCCCGCCGCAGCTGCGCTGGGAGGTAAGCGCAGCCGGGATCGGCATTCCCGGCTCTCCGGGATTCCAGCAAAGTCACATCTTCCCCTCTTTGTCATTAATTGCCTCTTAATTACCCTGGAAATCCCGGGAAAGCGACACCGCCCCCCCCGCCCCCCGCAATCCCCGGGAATTCCACCATTCCCATTAATTCCCGTTAATTGCCGATTATTATTTTTTTCTTTCCCCCCCGTTGTGGGGGAATAAAACGGATCCGGCGCTTCCCGCTGGGAATTTTCCCTGCCTCTGTTTTCCACCTCCCGGGCCGCCTGGAGCTTCCCGGCTTTAATTACTGGGGATTCTTAATGATCCTAATGAGGGAGGGAGGGAGGGAGGGAGGGATGGGGATTTCCCGGGATTTGATTTTCATTTTTTTTTTTTCCCATTTTATTTTTTTTTTTTTCTTCCCCTCCAGGTTTTGGACGGGCTGCTGGCCCAGTACGGCACCGTGGAGAGCTGCGAGCAAGGTGGGCAGGGAGAGACCGGATTTGGACACGGATTTGGGGAAATTCAAACTGGATTTGGGGAAATTCAAACTGGATTTTGGGGAATTTGAACCTGGATTTGGAGAACTGAACCTGGATTTGGAGAACTGAACCTGGATTTTGGGGAATTGAACCTGGATTTTGGGGGAATTTGAACCTGGATTTTGGGGGAATTTGAACCTGGATTTTGGGAATTGAACCTGGATTTTGGGGAATTGAACCCGGATTTTGGGGAATTGAACCTGGATTTGGGGAACTGAACCCAGATTTGGGGAATTGAACTCGGATTTTGGGGAATTTGACACGGATTTGGGGAATTCAAATTGGATTTAGGGAACTGAACCCGGATTTGGGGAACTGAACCCGGATTTGGGGAATTCGAACTGGATTTTAGGAATTTACTCTGTACTTCAGGAATTCCTGCCCCGTTTCAGCAGGAGGAGGGAACCCAACTGGATTTGGGGAATTCCTGCCCAATTTTGGGTGGGGAAGAGGGAACAAAAACCCAACCCCTGCCTCTTCTCCCTAACTCCTGCCTCTTTTCCCAAATTCCCGACCCTTTCCCCTCATCCCTGGTTTCCCCGGTTCCCGCAGTGAACACGGACAGTGAGACCGCCGTGGTCAACGTCACCTACGCCAACCGGAGCAGACCCCGGCAGTGAGTGCCCCGGGAATTCTCCGGGAATTCCCGAATTCCCTCCCTCCCTCCCTCCCCCACCTGGGAATTCCCAAGGCTGGGATCCCCCCCCTCGTGCCCAAATCCCGAGATTCCGGCGGGAAAACCAGCAAACCCCTGGGTCTGACTGATTTTTTTGTTTTTTTCCTTCGCCTCTGGAGAGAATTCCAGTTTTTGGAGCTTCCTCGGCAGCTCAGGGAGTGGAAACTCTGAACTTTTTTTGTTGGGGATTTTGGGAATTTGGGAATTCTGCCTCCGGAAAAGCCACAACGGGATGGAATAGCTGGGATGGGGGAGACCTGGGGATCATTCCCAGGTTTTTCCTGCTCCTGGGATTCCCTCACCCGGCAGCGTTCCCTGCTCACACCGGAGGTGAAAACTCGCTCCTGCCACTTTTAGGGATTTTTTATTCTTTTTAGGGATTTTAGGAATTTTCTTTGCTGGAACGGAGTCAGTGCTGGGATTCCCGGGAATGTCGGAGGGGAGGGAATGTGGGAAGAGAGCGGAGAGCAAGCCCTGCTCTTGCTGCCAGCCCCACCTATCGACAGCTCCCAGCTCTGCATCCCGGGATTCCCGATCTGGGATCCGCAGGGATTCGGGATCGCTCCCTCAGTCCCTCAGAGATTTGGAAATCGCTCCCTGCATGGGAATTTTGTGAGAGGGATTTGGGATCCCTCAGAGATTTGGGAATCGCTTCCTGCACAGGAATTTTGGGAGAGCCTTCCCTTTTTAGCAATTCCCACCAGCTCGGCGCCGTCGCTTTTCCTTTCTCCTGGAAAACCCTTTGCTGCCTCTGGAGAATCCTGTCTGCTTTGGTGCTGACCTGCTTCCCAACCATCCCCAAACCCCAATTCCCAGCATTTTTTCCCCTCAAAACCCCGGGATTTTCCCCTCTCAGGCCCCCAATTATTTTTCCCCCTCAATCCCACTATTATTTCCCCCCTCAAAACCCGGGATTTTCCCCCTCAATCCCCCAATTATTTTCCCTCTCAAACCCTGGGATTTTCCTCACTCAGACTCTGGGATTTTTCCCTCAAACCCTGGGATTTTCCCCCTCAAACCTCGAGATTTTCCCCCCTCAAACCCCCAATTATTTTCCCTCTCAAACCTGGGATTTTCCTCACTCAGAGTCTGGATTTTTCCCCCTCAAAGCCCCAATTGTTTCCCCCTCAAAACCCGGATTTTCCCCCTCAAACCCCCAATTATTTCCCCCTCAAACCCTGGGATTTCCCCCTCAAACCCGGGATTTTCCCCCTCAAACCCGGGATTTTCCCCCTCAAACCCCAATTATTTTCCCCTCAAACCCAGGATTTTCCCCCTCAAACCCCAATTATTTTCCCCTCAAACCCCAGGATTTTCCCTCTCAAACCCTGGGATTTCCTCCCTCAGATTCTGGGATTTCCTCCCTCAAACCCCGGATTTCCCCCTCAAACCCTGGGATTTTCCCCCTCAATCCCCAGGATTTTCCCCTTAAACCCCGGGATTTTCCCCCTCAACCCCCCAATGATTCCCCCCTTAAACCCCAGGATCTTTCCCCCCACAATTCCCGGGATTTCCCCCCTCAAACCCCGGATTTTCCCCCTCAACCCCCCAATGATTCCCCCCCTCAAACCCCAGGATCTTTCCCCCCACAATTCCCGGGATTTCCCCCTCAATCCCCAGGATCTTTCCCCCCACAATTCCCGGATTTCCCCCCTCAAACCCCAGGATCTTTCCCGCACAATTCCAGGATTTCCCCCTCAAACCCCAGGATCTTTCCCCCACAATTCCCGGGATTTCCCCCTCAAACCCCAGGATCTTTCCCCCCACAATTCCTGGGATTTCCCCCCCAAACCCCAGGACCTTTCCCCCCACAATTCCCGGGATTTTCCCCCCTCTCTCCCCAGAGCCATCCTGAAGCTGAACGGGCACCAGCTGGAGAACCACGCGCTGAAGGTCTCCTACATCCCGGACGAGGCGGCGGAGAACGGGCGCCGGGGCTCGGCGGGGCCGCGGGGGGCGGCCAGGCCGGGCTCCCCGCAGCCCCCCGGGGCTCCCCCAAGCAGCCGCCCCCCGAGGTGCCCCTGCGGCTCCTGGTGCCCACCCAGTTCGTGGGGGCCATCATCGGCAAGGAGGGGGGCCACCATCCGCAACATCACCAAGCAGACGCAGTCCAAGTGAGCCGGGGGGGGAGTGGTGAGGGGGCGGTTCTGTAAGGGGTTCTGCAAGGGGTTCTTCGGAAGTTCTCCACAGGTTCTTCAGAGGTTCTCCAGGAGTTCTGCAAGGGTTCTTCAAGGGTTCTGCAAGGGTTTTGCAAGGGTTGTCCAAGGGGTTCTACAGGGGTTGTCCAAGGGGTTCTTCAGACGTTCTCCACAGGTTCTTCAGAGGTCTCCAGGAGTTCTGCAAGGGTTCTCCAAGGGTTCTGCAAGGGTTCTACAAGGGTTCTGCAAGGGTTGTCCAAGGGGTTCTGCAGGGGTTCTCCAAGGTTTTCCCAGGGTTGTCCAAGGGGTTCTGCAAGGGTTCTGTAGGGGTTCTACAAGGGGTTCTACAAGGGTTCTCCAGGGGTTCTACAAGGGTTGTCCAAGGGGTTGTCCAAGGGATCCTGCAAGGATTCTGCAAGGGGTTCTCCAAGGGGTTCTTCAGAGGATCTCCAGGGGTTCCTCAGGATTTTTCCAGGGTTCTCTGGAGGTTCTCCAGAAGTTCTTCAGGGGTTCTCCAGAGCTTTCTCCAGAGTTTTCTCCAGGGGTTCTCCAGGGATTTTCCAGCATTTTCTCCAGGGGTGCTCCAGAGATTCCCCTGGGCCACTCCATCCAGGAAGGATTTATTTGGGATTTGGCCCAACCCCTCCCACCGGGATTTTGGGGGAGGATTTTGGGGATTTCAGCCACCAACCTCTGCACACCTGCGGGACCTCCAGCCCCGAATTCCCCTCCTCTTGCCGGAACGGAGACCCCGGGCAGGCTGGGAGCTCTGGGGCCTCTCCGTGGCCTTTTAGGATCGACGTGCACCGGAAGGAGAACGCGGGCGCGGCGGAGAAAGCCATCAGCATCCACTCCACGCCCGAGGGCTGCTCGGGCCGCCTGCAGGATGATCCTGGACATCATGCACAAGGAGGCCAAGGACACCAAGACGTGAGGATCTTCCCAAGGATCCCACCCCGGGATCCTCCCCGGCCTTGGGGCTGCAGGAATTTTGGGGTTTGGGGGTTCCGAGCCCCACGGGGTTTGAGCTTCTCCCGGCCATGCTGGCCAACCCCTCCTTGCCCAGGTTCCACAAATTCCTGCTTTTAGGTTTTCCCTCCTTTGGGTTTTTTTTTTCCTTTTTCCACTTCCCACAATCCCTCAGTTTGGGTTTTTTCCCTGTTCCCAGCTGCCCTAATCCCTCCTGTGGGGTTTCTCCCCCCATTCCCATTCCCCATCCCCATTCCCCATTCCCCATCCCATTCCCATCCCCATCCCCATTCCATCCCTGTTCCTGTTCCCATTCCCAGGGCTGACGAGGTCCCCTGAAGATCCTGGCCCACAACAACTTTGTGGGGCGCCTGATCGGCAAAGAGGGCCGGAACCTCAAGAAGGTGGAGCAGGACACCGAGACCAAAATCACCATTTCCTCGTAAGGCTCCGGGAATTCCTCGCTCTGGGATGGAGCAGGAGGAGGAGGAGGAGGATGGGAACAGGGGCAGAGGTTTTGGTTCCCAAAGTTCTCTCAGGAAACTTTGGGAGTTGGATTTTCCCTGCTCCCCTTTCCCATCCCCTTTGGGGTCCCTTCCCGCCACTTTGATGTCCCTTTTTGGTGTCCCTTCCCCATCTCTTCCCCACCCAAATCTTTGGGGTCCCTTTGGGGTCCTTTGGGGTCCCTTTGGGGTCCCTTGGGTGTCCTCTCCCGCCCTCTCTATGCCTGGAGCCCGGCACTGCCCGCCTTGGCGCCAGGATTGGGGTTTTCCTGCCAGAGCCCATTTTGGGGAAGGCACCTGGAAGGAACCCCCTGGCACAAACTGCGCTCCCTGCCCGGGTGTGTCCCCGTCCCCTCCCCGGGCTGTCCCTGTCCCTGTCCCTGTCCCTGTCCCGCAGTCTGTCCCTCTTCCCCTGGGCTGTCCCTGTCCCTTGAGTTGTCCCCATGCCCCCAGGCCATCCCTGTCCCCTGGTCTGTCCCCATCCCCCCAGTCTGTCCCTGTCCTCCAGTCTGTCCCCGTCCCCCAGTCTGTCCTTGTCCCCCCATCTGTCCCTGTCCCCTGGTCTGTCCCTGTCCCCTCAGTCTGTCCCTGCCCCCCCAGTCTGTCCCTGTCCCCTGGGCTGTCCCTGTCCCTTGAGTTGTCCCCATCCCCCCAGGCCATCCCTGTCCCCCGGTCTGTCCCATCCCCCCAGTCTGTCCCTGTCCTCCAGTCTGTCCCCGTCCCCCAGTCTGTCCTTGTCCCCCGGTCTGTCCCTGAGCCCTGGGCTGTCCCTGTCCCTGTCCCCATCCCCCCAGTCTGTCCCTATCCCCCTGTCTGTCCCCGTCCCTGTCCCCATCCCTGGCTCTGTCCCTGTCCCCATCCCCGTCCCTGTCCCTGTCCCCGTCCCCGTCCCCACGGCCGTGTCCCGCAGGCTGCAGGAGCTGACCCTGTACAACCCCGAGCGGACGATCACGGTGAAGGGCTCCCCCGAGAGCTGCTGCCGCGCCGAGCAGGAGATCATGAAGAAAGTGCGCGAGGCCTACGAGAACGACGTGGCCGCCATGAGCGTGAGTGGGGCCCGGCCCCGCGGGGATCCAGAACCAGAACCAGAACCAGAACCCCCCCGAGCCCGGCACCGGCCCAGCTCAGCCCCGGACCCTTCCTCCCCTCAGATCAATCCCCTCAGCTCAGATCAATCCCAATCCCCTCAGATCAATCCCACCTCAGCTCAGATCAATCCCCCTCAGATCAATCCCAATCCCCCTCAGATCAATCCCCCTCAGATCAATCCCCCTCAGCTCAATCCCCCTCAGCTCAAAACAATCCCACCTCAGCTCAGATCAATCCCCCTCAGATCAATCCCAATCCCCCTCAGATCAATCCCAATCCCCTCAGATCAATCCCCCCCTCAGCTCAGATCAATCCCACCTCATCCCTGATCATTTTTCCCTCAGTTCAATCCCACCTCATTCCCGATTTTATTTCCCCTCAGTTCCAATCCCATCTCATCCTTGATTTTATTTCCCCTCAGTTCAGTCCCACCTCATTCCCAGTTTGTTTTCCCCCTCAGTTCAATCCCACCTCATTCCCGATTTTATTTCCCCTCAGTTCAGTCCTCCTCACTCCCAGTTTGTTTCTCCCCTCAGTTCCCATCCCACCTCATCCCTGATTTTATTTACCCTCAGTTCAATCCCACCTCATTCCCGATTTTATTTCCCCTCAGCTACAATCCCACCTCATTCCCGGCCTCAACCTCGCTGCCGTCGGGCTCTTCCCGGCCTCGTCCACGGCGGTGCCGCCGCCCCCGAGCGGCGTCTCCGGGGCCGCTCCCTACAGCTCCTTCTGGTGAGTGACCCCAATTCCAGGGGACATTCCCCATGGAAACCCCACAGGGTGGGCAGGGGACCCTGGGGACATTCCCCATGGAAACCCCACAGGGTGGGCAGGGGACCCTGGGGACATTCCCCATGGAGACCCCGGGATGGGCAGGTGACCCCGGCAGCTCCCGCTCCCGGCTTGGGGACATGACACTGACCCCAAACGGTGACAGTGACCCCAAATGCTGACACTGACCCCAGTGATGATAGGGACCCCAAACAGCAACACTGACCCCAGTGACAAGGGCCCCAAATAATGACAGGGACCCCAAACAGCGACAGTGACCCCAGATAGTGACAGGGACCCCAAACAGCGACACTGACCCCAATGGTGACAGGGACCCCGAAACAGTGCCAGGGACCCCCAGCAGTGGCAGTGACCCCATCAGTGACCTCATCAGTGACCCCATAAGTGACCCCGGCAGTCAGTGACCCTGGCAGTCAGTGACCCCATCAGTGACCCCATCAGTGACCCCGGCAGTCAGTGACCTGGTCAGTCAGTGACCCCATCAGTGACCCCATAAGTGACCCCGGCAGTCAGTGACCCTGGCAGTCAGTGACCCCATCAGTGACCCCGGCAGTCAGTGACCCCGGCAGTCAGTGACCCCATCAATGACCCCATCAGTGACCCCGGCAGTCAGTGACCCCAGCAGTGGCAGTGACCCATCAGTGACCCATCAGTGACCCTGGCAGTCAGTGACCCCGTCAGTGACCCCATCAGTGACCCCATCAGTGACCCCGGCAGTCCGTGACCCCGTCAGTGACCCCATCAGTGACCCCATCAGTGACCCCATCAGTGACCCCGGCAGTGACCCGGTCAGTCCGTGACCGGTCAGTCCGTGACCCCGTCAGTGACCCCAGCAGTCAGTGACCCGGTCAGTGACCCGGTCAGTCGTGACCCCGCCGCGCTCGCCCGCAGCCCCCGGAGCAGGAGACGGTGCAACGTCTTCATCCCGGCGCAGGCGGTCGGGGCCATCATCGGCAAGAAGGGGCAGCACATCAAGCAGCTCTCGCGCTTCGCCAGCGCCTCCATCAAGGTGGGACGGGCCCCGCTGCTGTCCCCTGTCCCCAGATGTCCCCCCTGGCCCCGGAAAAGCACCGGGGAGCCTGGGCAAGGGCTGTGTCCGTCCTGTGTCCCTAATTGTCCATCCAGTGTCCATCCTGTGTCCATCCTGTGTCCATCCCGTGTCCATAATTGTCCATCCTGTGTCCCATCTCATGTCCATAATTGTCCATCCTGTGTCCATAACTGTCCATCCCATGTCCATAATTGTCCATCCTGTGTCCATCCTGTGTCCATAATTGTCCATCCTGTGTCCATCTCATGTCCATAATTGTCCATCCTGTGTCCATCCTGTGTCCATAACTGTCCATCCAGTGTCCATCCTGTGTCCATAGATTGTCCATCCCGTGTCCCTCCCGTGTCCATAATTGTCCATCCTGTGTCCATCTCGTGTCCATAATTGTCCATCCCGTGTCCATCCTGTGTCCATCCCGTGTCCATAATTGTCCATCCTGTGTCCATCTCATGTCCATAATTGTCCATCCTGTGTCCATCCTGTGTCCATAATTGTCCATCCTGTGTCCATAATTGTCCATCCCGTGTCCCTCCCGTGTCCCTCCCGTGTCCCTCCCGTGTCCATCCCATGTCCATTCTGTGTCCATAATTGTCCCTCCCGTGTCCCTCCTGTGTCCATCCCATGTCCCTCCCGTGTCCATCCCGTGTCCATCCCGTTGCAGATCGCCCCTCCGGAGACTCCGGACTCCAAGGTGCGCATGGTGGTGATCACCGGCCCGCCCGAGGCGCAGTTCAAGGTTGTCCCCCTGCTGTCCCCTCCTTGGGGTGGCCCTGGGAGGGAGGGCAGGGGTGGGGGTGACCCCGGTTCTGGATCCCCCAATTCCAGGATCGGCTTTCCCAGGGGCCAAATGGGTTTGGAATTCCAAAGAAGTGGGATTTTTTTTGGGGGGGGGTTCTGCCCCATCCCAAATCCGGGGGATGGAGCTCGGGGTGCAACGTTTCCGGCTCGGGTTAGGAATCCAAAGAAGTTGGATTTTAGGGGATGCTGCCCCATCCCACATCCTGGATGGACTGGGAATTCCGTTTGGGAATTCCATCCCTCCCTGCGGTGCCTTGGAAATCCTTTAAAGCCAGGAAAACCTGGATTTTCCAGGATTCCACACCCCCCCACCCACCCTTCTCTATTGTTTAAATGTTGTTTTTTTCCCATTTTTAAAAAAACTTTTATCTTTTGGAAGCCTTTGGAATTCTGGCAGGCATGGGACACGTGATATTTTCCCCTCATTTTCCCTCTTTTTTTTTTCCTCATTTTCCCCCATTTTCCCCTCTTTTTTTCCCCATTTCCCCCATTTTTTTCCCTCATTTTTCCTCATTTTCCCTCTTTTTTTCCCTAATTTTCCCCCATTTCCCCTGGGTTTTTTCCCCCATTTCCCCTGGGTTTTTTTCCTCATTTTCCCCCATTTTCCCTCTTTTTTTTCCCTCATTTCCCCCATTTTTTCCCTCATTTTCCCCCATTTTCCCTTGGTTTTCCCCTCATTTTTCCTCTTTTTTTTCCCTCATTTTCACCCATTTTTCCCCCTCATTTTTCCCTCATTTTCCCCTCATTTTTCCCTCATTTTTCCCCCATTTCCCCCCATTTTTCCCACCTCATTTTTCCCCATTTTCCCTCTTTTTTTTCCCCCATTTTCCCATTATTTTTTTTTTTTTTCCTCGGCAGGCGCAGGGCAGGATTTACGGGAAGCTGAAGGAGGAGAACTTCTTCGGGCCCAAGGAGGAGGTGAAGCTGGAGACGCACATCCGCGTGCCGGCCTCGGCCGCCGGCCGCGTCATCGGCAAGGGCGGCAAGACCGTGAGTGGGGAGCGGGGCCGGCATTCACGGGAAAAACAACGGGCCGGGAATGCTCCGGAGGCTTCACCACCCCCCTTGGGATGTCCCCTGGTAGGTGAACGAGCTGCAGAACCTGACGGCGGCCGAGGTGGTGGTGCCGCGGGAGCAGACCCCCGACGAGAACGAGCAGGTCATCGTCAAGATCATCGGGCACTTCTACGCCAGCCAGGTACGGCTGGGGAGGAGACAGCGTTCTCCAGGGGTTCTCCAGGGGTTCTCCAGGGGTTCTCCAGGGGTTCTCCAGGGGTTTTCCAAGGGTTCTCCGGGGGTTCTCCAGGGGTTCTCCAGGGGTTCTCCAAGGGTTCTCCAGAGGGTCTCTAGGGGTTCTCCAAGGGTTCTCCAGGGGATCTCCAGGGGTTCTCCAAGGGTTCTCCAGGGGTTCTCCAAGGGTTCTCCAGGGGTTCTCCAAGGGTTCTCCAAGGGTTCTCCAAGGGTTCTCCAGGGGTTCTCCAAGGGTTCTCCAGGGGTTCTGCAGGGGTTCTGCAGGGGTTCTCCAGGAGTTCTCCAAGGGATCTCCAGGGGTTCTCCAGAGGGTCTCTAGGGGTTCTCCAAGGGTTCTCCAGGGGTTCTCCGGGGGTTTTCCAGGGGTTCTCCAGCAGTTCTCTAGGGATTTCCTGGGGCTGCTCCAAGGGGTGAGCCAGGGGTTCTGCAGGGGTTCTGCAGAGGTTCTCCAGGGTCTCCCCAGGGATTTTCCAGAGGTTCTCCAGGGGTTTTCCAGAGGGTCTCCAGGGGTTCTCCAAGGGTTCTCCAGGGGATCTCCAGAGGTTCTCCAGGGCTGCTCCAGAGGTTCTCCAGGGTCTCCCCAGGGCTCTCCAGGGCTGTTTTGCTCATTTTTGGTCGCCACCCCCCAAATCCCACCCGTTACTCCCAGGAGGAACCCTTGGGGCAGAGCCTTGGGGCAGGAGCTGCCATTGGATTTGGGTGGGAATTGGGAAGCCGAGGGCAATGGGGCCGCGACATTCCCCGGATCCCTGGCTGTCATTCCCAGATGGCTCAGCGCAAGATCCGGGACATCCTGGCGCAGGTGAAGCAGCAGCACCAGAAGGGCCAGAGCGGCCAGAGCCAATCCCGGAGGAAATAGGGATCCCAAAAAAAACCCAAATCCCGGGAGAACGAGGACACGGCACAGCCAGGCCGGGCTCCGGGTGCCCGGGAATCGGCGACCGCAGGGAGACCACGGGGATCGGGAATCACTTCCAAAGGACCACAGGGATTGGGAACGAGCAGGGATTGGGAACGAGCAGGGATTGGGAACGAGCAGGGATTGGGAATGAGCAGGGATGGGGAATGAGCAGGGATTGGGAATCATTTCCGCAGGGATCAGGAATTCCATTGGGAAATTCATCCCCCAGCAGGACTGGGAATTCCATTGAGGATTTCATCTCCTCCAGCAAGACTGGGAATTCTGTTGAGAATTTAATCCCGCAGTGGGATCGGAAATTCCATTGGGAAATTCATCCCCCCGTGGGATTGGGAATTCCATTGGGAATTCCATTGGGGATTCCACTGGGGATTCCATTGGCAATTCCACTGGGGATTCCATTGGTGATTCCATTGGCAATTCCACTGGGAATTCCATTGGGAATTCCATTGGGGATTCCATTGGGAATTCCATTGGCAATTCCATTGGCAATTCCATTGGAGATTCCATTGGGAATTCAATTGGGAATTTCACCCCCCCCAGGGGGATTGGGAATTCCATTGGGGGATTCCATCCCTCCCTGCAGTGCCTTGGAAATCCTTTAAAGCCAGGAAAACCTGGATTTTTCCAGGATTTTTTACCCCCCCCCCCCTTTTTCTATTGTTCAGATGTTGGGGTTTTTTTTTTCCCCAGTTTTTAAAAAATCTTTTTCTTTTGGAAGCCTTTTTGAGGGAACTGGGGAGGAAAAAAATGGGAATTGGGGGGAAAAAATTGGGAATTTGGGGGGAAAAAATTGGGAATTTGGGGGGAAAAATGGGAATTGGGGATGGGTTTTTGAGGGGGCAGGAAAGCTGGGATATTCTCAGGTGATGGAAAAAAGTGGGAATTTGGGAAAGAAGCAGAATTGGGATGAATTTGGAGGGAAAAGGGCGATTGGATGATTCCCAGGCAAGGTTAAAAAGTGGGAATTTGAGGGAAAAAAAAAAAAAAAAAAGGCAAAATTGGGATGGATTTTGAGGGCCAGAAATGACGGGAAGGAAACTCGGGAAGCTCCCAGAGGAGCCTAAAAAAAAAATCGGGAATTTGGGACAAACCCGGCCCTGAGGCTTTTGCCGTCGATTGAAGGGAGCCCAGCCCTTCCCAGCAGGGAAATTTTGGGGGAAAATCCTCCAAAAACAAACAAACAAACAAAAAAAAGCAACTTTTTGTAACAGCAGGAAAAGCAGATTTAGGGAAGACGGGAATTTCCTGGAATTCTGCTATTCCAGGGCAAAAAAAACCAACCCAGGAAACGACAAAAAACCCACAAAAACGCTCAAAACAACAACAAAAAAAGCTACCTCAGGTGTGATTACCTCAGCTCTGGAATATTCTGATTTTTTGGGGGGGTTGTTTTCACTTTATTTTGGGGTTTTGTTGTTATTTTTTTTTACTTTCGGGGTTTTTTTTTTGGCTGATATTTTATATAAGAGGTGCTAACGGGGAAGATTTTATTTTTTTAATGAAAAAGAGAAAAAAAAAAAGAGAAAAATTTTTTTTCTTTTTAAATTTTTTTTTTTTTTTTTTAATATAACAGAAGAATCCCGGCGCGTTCCAGGAATTCCAGGGACCTAGTGGAAAAGATTGGCAGCAGCTTCCTTATTTTTTGGATATTATTTTTGATATTTTTTGATATTTTTTTGAATTTTTTTTTTTTTTTCTTTTTTGGAATGAGGAATTTCAGCTCTCAGGCGTCGTCACTCTCCAAATAAAAAAATAATAATAAAAAAAAAAATCTGGGAAAATTCCGAATTTAATTTTCCCAGTGGGAAAAAAAACTTGAATTTTAATTAAAGTAAATTTTAATTAAAAAAAAATTAAAAATTAAAAAAAAATTTAAAAAATATTTTTAATTTAAAAAAAAAAAAAAAAAGGAAAAATTCCGAATTGGATTTTCCCAGTGGGAAAAAAACTTGAATTTGTTTTTTCTTTTCTTTTCTTTTTTTAATTATTATTTTTCTTTTTTTTTTCCTATTTTTCCTGAGGATTTCAAGGGGTAAAAAAAACCCCAACCTGAACCTGGCGCTGCCTGAAAGGATTTTCCCAATGGGATCCAGGCAAATCCATGGATTTTTTTTTTTTGGGAATTTTTTCCACTCCTGGACAGCGTTTTCTATGCAAAGTGGCGTTTAAAAAAAGGGGGTTTTTTGTGCTTTTATTTTCATTTTGTGTTTTTTTATTTTTAATTTTTTTTGTGGTTTTATTTTCCCACTCTCGGAAGCCATAAAGAGATTTTTTTTTTTTTCTATATTTGATAGAAAATTCCTAAAGATCCCAGAATCCCAAGGCGATCCCGACTTTTCTGGAATTTCCAGGGGGGATCCAACTTCTCCACTATGGTGCTGTGAAATTTAAAATTTAAAAAATGGAAAAAAAGATCAAAAAAACCCACAAAAAAATTTATTTTAAAATATTTGGGTTTTTTTTTTTTTTGCCTCCGTTTTAACGAGGGGGAAAAAATTATTAAAGGGAGAAATGAATTAAAAAAAAATAAGTACAAAAAAGAATTAATTAAAAAAATAAATTAAAAAAGGAGAAAAATAATAATTTTTTTTTTGAGAAAAAAGGGAGAATAATTTTAAGGAAGGAAAAATAATTTTACAAAGGAAAAAAATAATCTTCGTAGAAAGGAAAAAAAAATAATTTAAAAAAAGGAAAAAATTATTTTAAAAAAGGAAAAATATTAAAAAAAGAGGAAAAATAATTTTTTGTTAAAAAAAGCTAAAAAATATCAAAAATAATTAAAAAAAAAAAGAAGGAGAAGAGAGAGAAATTAATTAATGAATTCCTTCGTTAAGTGGGAGCCAATTTTTATTCCCTACAAACGCACAGGGAGGAGGGAGAGGAGAATTCCCGACCCGAGCACGGCCGGGGATCGGCCTCTCCCTGCTCCAAAACCTTCACAGGGTGATTGTTCTTGGTGAAATCCCAAACTCTGGGTGAAATCCCAGTTTTTCTTGGAAAAAATCCTAATTTTTCTCAGTAAAATCCCATTTTTTGGGGGGCGAAATCCCAATTTTTGGGGGCAAAATCCCATTTTTTGGGGGCAAAATCCCATTTTTTGGGGGGTAAAATCCCTTTTCTTTCTTTTTTTTTTTTTTTTTTTTGGTGAAATCCCTTTTTTCGTGTGGTGAAATCCCAATTTTTTGGGGGGCAAAATCCCATTTTTGGGGGGGGTAAAATCCCTTTTCTTTCTTTTTTTTTTTTTTTTTTTTTTTGGTGAAATCCCTTTTTCGGGTGGTGAAATCCCAATTTTTTGGGGTGAAATCCCCGTTTTATTTTTTATAAAATCCCCTTTTTTTTTTTCGATGAAAGAATAAACAACAAAAAAAATCCTCCAAAACACTCCCCCCAAAAAAGCCGATTTTGGTGTTGCTTTCCCCCCAATCCCATCGCCCCCACGACTCTTCCCCATCCCAAATATTTGGGATTCGGGAATGTGGGATCCCCCCTCCGGCAGGGGGCTTTTATTCCACCCCCCCAAAAAAAATTTGGGGGTGAAAATTTGGGGTGAAAAAATCCCAAATTTCCACGCTTTTCCTTGGAATTTTTTCGGTTTTGGAATACTTGAAACTCCCATTCCCAGCAAACCCAGACCTCGGGGATCCCAAACTTTTCCGGGAATAAAAATTCCCAAATCCCATCCCTGGGATCTCCGGGAAGATCTCGACCTAAAATTCCAATAAATTCAGGGAATCTTTGGTGCTTTTCCCGCCCTTTTCCCGTCGGCGCTGTCGGAATTCCGAGGGGAATTTTAATTTATATCCAAGGGATTCGTGGGATGGAAGAGACCTGGGAGCATCTCTTGCTTCTCTCTAGGAAAAAAAAAAAAAAAAAGCTGGAAATTTGGGATCCTGGAGTGGGGGCAGGAAAATGGGAGAGAGGTGGATCCGGCGCGGAATGGAAAAAAAAACGGAAAAATTCCCAAAAAACAGTGGGGAAAATGGGAATGAGAAGGATCTGGACTGGAACGGAAAAACCAGGGAAATTCCCCAAAAAAAGAAGAGGAAAATGGGAATGAGACGGATCCAGTCTGGGATGGAAAAATCAGGAAAAATTCCCAAAAAAAAAAAGAGCAGGAAAATGGGAATGAGACGGATCGGATTTAACGGGATCAGAGCCTCCTCCTGCCACCCAGCCGGAAAAACGGGAAAACAAAGGATCCCAAATCCCAAATCCCAGCGGGTTTTTCTTCTCTTCCGAGCTCCGACGCCTTCCTGGAATTCCCTGGATTTGGATGAAGGGCATGGAAGGGATTCCTGGAATCCCACCGGAGGAAAATCCCAAAGAAATCTTGGAAAAGGAGCTCCCTCCCCGGCCGGATTTTCCGTTTCCTTGGAATTCCCGGGGATTTGGGGTTGGGTTGGGTTTTTTGGTTTTTTTTTTTATTTTTTTAGGGCAGAGAAAAGGAAAGATTTCCCCAAAAAGAAAAAGAGGGAAAGAAAAAAGCAGGAAAAGCTCAGCAGCGCCAGGAAAATTAAAAAAAAAAAAAAAAAGGGATTTTTTGGAATTCCCAGCTCCAAAGTTTTTGGGGTTTTCAGACTCCGAGGAAATCGCTCCGGAATTTGGGATTCGCTCCAAGGCTTTTTCCTTCATTTAATTCCTTTGCTTTTCCCTCCCTGTCCTTGCTGCTCCGCTCAACTCTTTTTTTTTTTTTTTTTTTTGGGATATTTTGGGAATTTTCCCAGAAAACCCTGGATATATTTTTTTTCCCTTTATTTTGGATTCGTTTCCTTGGCTCCTCCCCTTATTTTATTTTATTTTATTTTATTTTATTTTATTTTATTTTATTTTATTTTATTTTATTTTATTTTATTTTATTTTATTTTTTTTCCGCTGTTTGTTTTGTCCGGACGGAATCCCGGGAAATCCCAGGATGGATCCTGGCATCCCTGGGGAGGTTTTTCCCAGGATTTGGTTCTGGATTGGCTGCCGGAGCTCGGATTTGGATTTTTTTTTTGATTTTTTGGATTTTTTTCCACGCGGATCCTGGGAATCCACCTCGGGAAAATAAAACCGCTCCGGGCTGGAACGACCTTGGGAATTCCCACAGGGAGGGGAATCCCCTCCATTCCCTGACCCAGCTCCTCTCCGCGCTTCGTTTGGATTTTTTTATCCCAAATTTTCCTGCTGGATGAGATTCCGGAGCGGAACCATCCGGAGCCTTTTCCAGCCTGGATTTTTTCCTGGTTTTTTTTTTGGGTTTTTTGGAGGGGGAAGGAAGCGCCTCCGGCTGGGCTCACACACCTGGAACTACCTCAGGGATCTTCCCACTGGAATTTCGGGATCGCTCCGAGGAGAGGGAGGAAGAAGAAGAGGAGGAGGAGGAAAAACTCTGGAACATTCCAGGATGATGGCGGTGGGGTGGGAGAATTCCCAAGAATTCCCTGGAAAAGCCTGGCTGACTCAATCGCGGCTCTGCGCCCGCGGGCTGGAATTCCCAGGTTTTTTGGGGATTTTTTTTTGTGGGAGAGGAATTCCCAGGAGCTCTTGGAGCCCCACCAGCTCTGGGATGTCCCACCAAAAAATCGTGGAAGTGGGATGAGCTGAGCTGGGATGTTCTGCTGGATTTTGGGAACGTGCTGAGGGACCCCCGGTGGGTCTGGGAAGTTCTCCCGGAGCCATGAGGATTTTGGGATGCTCCAGCAGGATGTGTGGATGATTTCTGGGATGGTCTCCTGGATCCTGGCACTGGAGGAATTTCTGGATCCCAGGAGTGGGATGAATTCCTGGATCCTGGCATTGGGATGAATTTTTGGGATCCCGGCATTGGGATGGCTTTGGATCCCGGGATTTTTGGGAGAGGGAATTTTCAGGGCGGGAAGAGCTGATCCAGATCAGGGAATGCCTCTCCCACAGCTGATCCCAGGAAATCCACGGGATCGACTGGAACCGGGACGGGAATTCATCCATAAAAAATCCACGATCGGCCCCGAATTCTGTCGGCTCCTCGGATGCACATTCGGCTTCACCTCAGGGTCCGGAATTCCATGGAATTCCATGGAATTCCCAGGAGAAAATCCAGCCTTAACCTGTGCCAGAGGTGAATTAAATCCCGACACTGGGGCTGAATTCATCCTTAAAAAATCCACACTTGGCCCCGAATTCCGTCGGCTCCTCGGCCGCGCACCCGGCTTCACCTCAGGGTCTGGAATTCCATGGAATTCCCGGAGAAAATCCAGCCTTAACCTGTGCCAGAGACGCCTCTCAGGGTGAATTAAATCCCAACAAATCCACGGGATTGACCGGAACCAGGGTGTTAATTAATCCATAAAAAATCCGTGATCGGCCCCAAATTCCATCGGCTTCTCATCCACGCATCCGGCTTCACCTCAGGGTCTGGAATTCCACGGAATTCCACAGAATTCCAGGAGGAAACTCGGCCCTCACCTATGCCAGAGACGCCTCTCGGGGTGAATTAAATCCCAGCAAATCCACGGGATCGACCGGAACCAGGGTGGGAATTCATCCGTAAAAAATCCGCGATCAGCACCAAATTCCGTCGGCTCCTTGGACGCGTGTCCAGCTTCACCTCGGGATCCGGAATTCCATGGAATTCCACGGAATTCCAAGAGGAAACTCGGCCCTCACCTGTCCCAGAGATGCCTCTCAGGGTGAATTAAATCCCAACAAATCCACGGGATCGACCGGAACCAGGGCGGGAATCCATCCATAAAAAATCCGCGATCGGCCCCAAATTCCGTCGGCTCCACCTCGGGATCTGGAATTCCATGGAATCCCACGGAATTCCAAGAGGAAACTCGGCCTTCAGCCGCCATTCCAGTGGCACCTCTTGCAGTGAAGGAAATCCCGATGGAAGCGGGAGATGATTCCCAGAGTCCGGAACGGGGCCGGGGAACGATCCCGGGAATCCTCATCCACAACCAATCCCAGTTTTTTTGTTTTTTTTTTAAATCTACCTCTTAGCCGTAGGTGACTCTAGGTAGGGGCGACTCCCCCCGGGTGTAGTTTTAGGGAGAAAAAGGAAAATTAAATTTAAAAAAAAATAAATAAAAATAATAAAAATAATAATTAAAAAAAAAGTTTAAAAAACAAAAAAGAGTTTACAAAAATTAAAAAAAAAAGCAAAAAGCAAAAAAAAAAAAGGAAAAAATTTTTAAAAATTTACACTTTTTTTCCAAAGAAAAATGTTCTTTAAAAAAAAAAAATAGGGTTAAAAAAAATAGGATTTAAAAAAAAAAAATAAAATAGGATTTATGGGATTGCTTTCCCTTGAGGAAAGTGATTTTTGAGTCCTTGGAAGCTCCAGACCTCACCAGCCCCAGATTCGGGCTGTGACTGATTTTTATTTTTATTTTTCTCTTTATTTTTTATTTCGATTTTTGATTTTTTTAATACTCGGTTTTCCTTTTTGTTTTGTTTTGGTTTTTTTCCAGTTTTCATCAGATTTTTCCTCCTTCCCTCTCTCTCCCCTCCGGCCTCCTCCCCGCAGGGCTGGGGGTATCCAAATCGATCCTTTGGGGGTTTTATTTTTTGGGGTTTGAGTTTTGTTTTCTTTTTTTTTGGGCAGCGGGAGATTTCAGGCTCTTTAGGTAAAAAAAAAATTAAAAAAAATTGTGATTTCTGGGATGTTTTGCCTCTTTTGATTTGTTTTCACTTTTATTTTTCCCCCTCTTACCTCTCTTGATCCGAGTCCTTCCCTTTTTGGGATTTGGGATGGATGCGGGCTCCGTTGTTTTTCCAGGGAGGAGGGTTTTTCCTTAATTTTTATTTTATTTTATTTTATTTTATTTTATTTGGCCACAAATCGCTTTATTTCCACTGTTCTGTTGTGAAAAATAAAAGAGCAAAAAAAGAGAGAAAGAAGAAAAAAAAATAAATCCAGTGTTTGCGTGGATTTGTGGGATTGGGGAGGCAAAAAAAAAGAAAAAAAAAAAAGGGGAGGGTGGGGAAATTGAAGAGAAAATTGAGGAATTGGGAAAATGAAAATGGGAGAAAAAAAATAAAGGGGAAGTTTAAAATTCCAAAAGGAAATAGAAGAGGAAGTAAAGGGGAAATAGGAAAATAAACGGGGAAAATAAAGGGGAAAGGGGGAGGAAGAAATAAAGGGAAGAGAGGAAAAATGGGAGGGGGAGAAATGAAAAAAAAAAAGGAAATTGAGGGGGGAAATAAGAAAAAAAATAGAGGGAAAAGGAGAAATAATTGAGGTAATAAAGGGAAAAGGGATAAATAAAAGGGAAGGGAAAATGAGGGGGAAATGGAAGAAAAATAAAGGGAAATAGAGGGGAAAAAAATTTTAAAATGAGAAATAGAAGGAAAAATAAAGTGGGAGCAAGAAAAGGGGGAAGAGAGGATAAATATGAAAATAAGTTAGAACTGGAGGCCAAAAAGGAATAAAGGGAAAATAGAGGGGGGGGAAAGGGGAAATAGAGAAATAAAGGGGAAAACGGGGAGAGCAGAGGGAAAAAAATAAAGAAATTGGAGAAAAGGTGGAGAAACAGAAAAATAAATGAAGGGAAATAGGGGGAAAGGGAAATAGAAGGGAAATCGAGGGGAAAATGAATAAAGGGGAAGCAGGGGGAGAAAAAGGAAGGGAAATAGAGGGGAAAATAAATAAAAGGATGTAAAAAAATAGAGAAATAAGGGGGAAATAGAGTCGGAAAAGGAGAAATAAATGGGGAATAGAGAAATGAAGGGCGAAGAAAGAACGGGGGAAACAGAGGAAAAACAGATGAATAAATGGAAAATGGAGCGGAAAACAAATAAAGTGGGAAATAGAGGAAGGCAGAGAAAGAAAGGGGGGAAATACAGGGGAAAAAATGGGAATAAAGGCAGAAATAAGTAAAATAAAATAAAAAAAAAATATGGAAATCAGAGTGGCGGGCACGAGGGTGCCAGCGACGGAGCTCGGGGCTTTCCCAGCGGGTGGAACGGCGCCGGTACCGGGACCGGAGGAGGTTTTTTAGTGCCGGGAATATCCCGGAATTCCCGGAATTGCGGGAATTGGAGGGGCCGGGACTATTTCCCGCGGGCGGAGGGATAGGGAGGGCGCGCGGCGCCTCCCGGTACACCCAGCGGTCCCATGGTGTAATGGTTAGCACTCTGGACTTTGAATCCAGCGATCCGAGTTCAAATCTCGGTGGGACCTCGCGTTTCTTTTTGCCCGCTGCCCTCGCCGCCCCGGGGCCGAGGAGGGGAGAGGAAAGGACCGGACGAGGATGAAAGGTCGCGGGTGCTGCACCGGGAGCGCCGGGCCCGCAGCGGCGCCCGCCGCGCTCCATTTTGTGCGTGGGCGCCAGCGCTTCACGGCGCAGGCGCGGGGGGGAGGCGGTGGATGGAAGCCGGAGGGCGCTCTCCGCGTTCCACAGCTGACTGGCTGGGCGTGATGTCAGTCCGGCATCCCTGCGTTGCTAATGGCTGGGCGCGCGCTTGGCCCCGCCTTCCACCAGCGCGCCCCGAAGCCTTCCGGGGAGAATCGCGGTCTCCGCTTCCGATCGCTGATTGGCTACTAGATCGGTCATTTGGCTATCTCGTATTTTTATTGGCTGAGAGTGTTCTTTGTACCGCCTCCTCCTTCAGCAATCCGTAGCCTCCCGAGGCGGGGGGTCCGCGCTCTCCGTTCCCCATGGCTGATTGGCTAAACCTGCTGTCCCTCTCGCAGCATCGCGTTTCTATTGGCTGCAACCTCGCTTTGTACCGCCTCCCACCTCGGCAATCCGTTTCCCCCGGGAGCGGGTTCGCGCCCTTCGTTCTCCACCTCTGATTGGCGGAGCGGACTGTCACTCTACATTCCCGCCTTGCTATTGGCTGGGAACGCTCTTCGCCCCGCCTCCCCCTCAGCAGCCCGGAGCCCTCATGGCGGGTTCGAGCCTTCACGACGCTGAGGGTTCCTCCGGCCCTGCCCTAAGCCGCTGTGGGCCGGCAGCGTCCCGAATCCCCTCCGAGGCGGCTTAGCCGGCTCTGACGCACGTTCCCAGCCCTTTAACGTCGATTAACGGGTCAATCCCCTCCGGCCACGGCCCGGTTATCGCCCCGGATTAGGGGCAGCTCAGGCCCAGGTGGAGCAGATCGCCTCAAGGCCTTGACAAGAAGATACGATTTTTTTTATTATTATTAAACCTAAATAGCCTGAAACTGTCTCGGAGCGGTGGCCAGGAGAAGAAGCAGCACTTTCAGATTCACTCCAAATTAATTATGGAGCGTCTCACATTCAGCTCCATCAACCCCCCCCCAAAAAAACCCCAACAACTCCATCAAAAAAATAGGAATTCTGCACTCCCAAACAAAAATAAAATAAAAAAAACCCAGCAGAACCTTCGAAAACTCCACCAAAAGGCAGGATTCAGCCCCACTGTGCACCCAAGTTTTTTAAAAAAAAGCCCAGAAAGGCAGAGTGTGGCTGAGCCGACACTGGGGAGCCCGAGCTCTGCAGCTGTGGCAAACAAAAAAATCCATTTAAATCTAAAAACAAAGCCTGTAAATGCTGTTTTTTTGGAGAGTTATTTCCTGCAAGAGAGACGGTGCTGACGGGTTTATTGAGCATCTGCGAGAAAGAACAAAACCACCTCGATTTTGGGGACATTTGGGGGGGACGGGGAGGGCTGCAGGGGAGTGCAAATTGAGGAAAAATTCACTTTTTTTCTGTCTTCTCCTCCCGTTTTTTGGGGTTTCTGAAGCGCCTTTGTCCCTTGGAGCCGTGAGCAGAGATCCAGCGGGGATCCAGAGGGATTTCCTTGGATTGAAACCGGGCTGGGAGAGGGAGGGAGGGAGGGAAGGGGTTGTTCCTCTGGGGTGGGGAAAGAGCCCTGAGAGAGATTCCACAATTCAAAATAAAAAAAATAAAAATTGCTGCCGCTTCTCTTTTTGGGGGGGTTTGATGGCCTTGGGGCAGTCCCCAAGATGAAAAGAATAAAATTCCCAAGATTTTTTTTTCTTTCTTTTTTTTCTTTTTTTTTTAAAGCAGAACAGCTCGAAACAGCAAAACCCCACTGAATTTGTGAGCTGGCTATGCCCTGGGTTGTTTTTTTATTTTTTCCTGTCAAGCAGGAAAAAAAAAAAAAAGAAAAGAAAAAAAAAAGAATTTAATTTAAATTTCTCCTAAAAAAATTTTAATTTTTAAAATAATTAATAATTAATGAGCTGGCTATGCTCTGGGTTTTTTTTTCTTTACTTTTTCTGTCAAGCAAGAAAAAAAAAAAAGAAAAAAATTAAATCGATCCTTAAAAAACCGAATTTTTAAAATAATTAATAATGAATTAAATTAAATTTTTGAAATTTTTAATTTACTTATTTAATTTTAATTTAATTTTAATTTATCCTAAAAACCAAAAAACAACCTGGGAGCAGCAGGAGCGGGGCGCAGCGCCAGGCTCCGAGCAGACGCAGCCCGCTGCTTCCGCCATCCTAAAAAAAAAACCAAAACCCCCTAAAAAATGCAGAAGTTTTGCTTTTTTTTGGGTTGTTTTTTTTTTTTTTTTTGGGCTCGTGGGAAACCGACGCTCAGCTGCAAGAACGGGGGCGGGGATTTTTGGGTCCGGTTTTTTTTGTTGTTGTTGTTGTTGGTTCGCTTGGTTTTTTTCTTTATTCTTGGGTGGTTTTTTCCTCTTTTTTTCTCCTTTTTCCCTCCTTTGTCTGCCCCTGAAGCGCGCTGGGGTTGGGTTTGGCTGCCCGCGGTCGGACCGAGGGGAGCAGGGCGCTGTGCGGGGTCAGCTGATGGTGCAGCCGCCCTTCTCCTTGAAGGGGTTCTTGTCCTCGGGGACGCCCTTCAGCAGCGGGTCCTCCCCGGCCATCGACTCGATGTACTCCTTGATCTCCTTGCCCGTCTTGGAGACCTGCCGGGAGCGGGGGAGCCCAGTGCCTCCCCTGGCACTGCCGGGGACCATTCCCAGTGCCCGTTCCCAGTGCCCGTTCCCAGTGCCCGGGCATTCCCAGTGCCTTCCCTGGCACTGCCGGGGACCATTCCCGGTGCCCATTCCCAGTGCCTGTGCCCAGTGCCCATTCCCAGTGCCCAGGCATTCCCAGTGCCCATTCCCAGTGCCTCCCCTGGCACTGCCGGGGACCGTTCCCGGTGCCCAGCATTCCCAGTGCCCGGGCATTCCCAGTGCTTCCCCTGGCACTGCCGGTGCCATTCCCGGTGCCTGTTCCCAGTGCCCGTGCCCAGTGCCCATTCCCAGTGCCTCCCCTGGCACTGCCGGTGCCATTCCCAGTGCCCATTCCCAGTGCCCATTCCCGGTGCCCATTCCCAGTGCCTCCCCTGGCACTGCCAGGGACCGTTCCTGGTGCCCGTTCCCGGTGCCCATTCCCAGTGCCCATTCCCAGTGCCCAGGCGTTCCCAGTGTCCGTTCCCAGTGTCTGTTCCCAGTGCCCGTTCCCAGTGCCCAGGCATTCCCAGTGCCTGTTCCCAGTGCCCCTTCCCAGTGCCCATTCCCAGTGCCCGGACATTCCCAGTGCCCCGGCGTTCCCAGTGCCTTCCCAGGCATTCCCGGTGTCCCCCTGGCATTGCCAGTGCCTGTTCCCAGTGCCCAGACATTCCCAGTGCCCATTCCCGGTGCCCACCAAGCCGTGCGTGCAGCTGAGAGCGGGGAGTGGGGCACCTGCCTGGTGTGGGGCATCCCAAAATCACCTCTGGGACATCCCAAAGGCATCCCTGGGGCATCCCAAATAATCCCCGGGGTGTCCCAAAGCTCCTGAAACCATCCCTGGGGTGTCCCAAATAACCTCTGGGGTCTCCCAAAGCATCTCTGGGGTGTCCCAGAGCACTCCTGGGGTCTCCCAAACGACCCCCGGGGTATCCCAAAGCATCCCTGGGGTGTCCTGAAGAATCCTTGGGGTGTCCCGGAGCACCCTTAATGTCTCCCAAAGCATCCCTGGGGTGTCCTAAAGGATCCTTGGGGGTCCCAGATAGTCTCTAAGGTGTCCCAGAGCACTCCTGGGGTCTCCCAAACAACCCCCAGGGTGTCCCAGAGCACCCCTGGGTGCCGTGGGCACCTGTCCAGGTGTGGGGCTGGAGCCCCCCCCGCTCTGGGATGTGGGGCTGGGAGGGGGAACATTCCCCTGGGGGGCAGAGGGGGAGTGTGGGGGCTCCTGCCTGGCTTTGGGGGGCGATTTCAGGGCTTGGGCTTCTCCCCCTTCCCTTCAGGAGGGAAAATCCCCCTGGGGTGCCAGAACTCACCATTTGCCTCTCGTTCTTCACCTCCTTCTTCAGCTGGTCCAGCTCCATCTTCAGCAGCTCCTTCTCCGTCATGTCCTGAGCCATCCTGCCCTGGGGCTGAGGGAACAGTTGATTATTGGGGTTATCCCATAGGATCGGGGCCCTCCCCGGTGTCCCCGCTCAGCGCCCTGGGACGTCGTCCCAGCTTCTCTAAGGAGTTAAAATTAATTAATTCAGTTTTCATTTCCTCCCGGGTTTTTACAGCACGGCCCTGAACTCCGTTGTTTCCGCGCACCTGAAGGTTTTTTTTGGGGGAATGTGGAGGTCGAAAAAACCAACTCTTTTTCAAAAAACCAACCCAACTGTTTTTACCCAAAAAACCCAGTTCTTCTCCCAAAGAACCCAACTCTTCTCCCAAAAAAACCTCAACTCTTTTTACCCAAAAAATCCCAATTCTTCTCCCAAAGAACCCAACACTTTTTATCCAAAAAACCCCAACTCTTTTCCCAAAAAATCCCAACTCTTCTTCACAAAAAACCCAACTCTTTTTACCCAAAAAACACCCCAACTATTCTTCACAAAATAACCCCAACTCTTCTCCCAAAAAACCCAACACTTTTTATCCAAAAAACCCCAACTCTTTTCCCAAAAAACCCCCAACTCTTCTTCCCAAAAAACCACCCCCAATTCCCGCGTGCTCCGCGCTCCTCTGCCAATCCCTGGGCGGTCCCGGGAGCTCGGCGAGGAGACCCAAAAGCGGCCGAAATTCCCCCGGAGGACACGGGGACTGACCTGTGGGGGCCGCGGGTCCGGCCCTGTGCGCGCCGGGGCCGCTCAGAGCCCCATGGAGGGCAGAGCCGCGGGGCCGGCGGCGGCGGGGCCGGCAGATGTCTTTGTGCCTAAGCTGATAATGGACTCAGCAGCCTAAGCCGGTCAGGTGTCGGGAATTAGCCCCGGGCCCGGCTAATCGCGGCCGGGAGGGGCCGGGGAGGGGCTGCCCGGGGTGGGTGGGGTCCGGCCGGGGCACCTCCGGAGACCCCCGGGCATCGCTGTGGTGGGAGGGGATGTGGGTGTGCGGGTCCTGCCCGGAGCAGCGGGAGGGACCACGGGAGTGACCGCGGGAGTGACCGCGGGAGTGACCGCGGGAGTGATCCATGGGAATGAGCCCTGGGAGTGATCCCTGGGAGTGATCAATGGGAGTGATCCATGGGAATGATCCATGGGAGTGATCCCTGGGAGTGATCCCTGGGAGTGATCCATGGGAGTGATCCATGGGAGTGATCCATGGGAGTGATCCATGGGAATGATCCATGGGAGTGATCCCCGGAGTGATCCATGGGAGTGATCCATGGCAATGTTCCTCGGGAAAGATCCATGGGGATGACCCTCGGGAGTGACCCTCTGGACTGAACCCAGGAACTGACTCACAGGAATGACCCCTGGGGATGATCCCTGGGAATCACCCCCGGGAATCCCGCCGGGAATGCCCCCCGGCACTGACCCCTGGGGTGTCCCAGCAGCTGCCCCCCGGTTTGGGCCGAGGGGAGCTGTGGGAGCAGCCCGGGCAGCTCTGTCCCTGTGCCCCGGGCAGCTCTGTTCCGGTGCCCCGGGCAGCTCTGTCCCGCTGTCCCGGGCAGCTCTGTCCCGGTGCCCCGGGCAGCTCTGTCCCGCTGTCCCGGGCAGCTCTGTCCCGGTGTCCTGCACATCTCTGTCCCGGGCAGCTCTGTCCCGCTGTCCCGGGCAGCTCTGTCCCGGTGTCCCGGGAGCTCTGTCCCGGTGCTCCGGGCAGCTCTGTCCCGGTGTCCCGGGAGCTCTGTCCCGGTGTCCCGGGAGCTCTGTCCCTGTGCCCCGGGCAGCTCTGCCCCTGTGTCCTGCACGTCTCTGTCCCGGGCAGCTCTGTCCCGGTGCCCCGGGCAGCTCTGTCCCGGTGTCCTGCACATCTCTGTCCCGGGCAGCTCTGTCCCTGTGCCCCGGGCAGCTCTGTCCCGCTGTCCTGGGCAGCTCTGTCCCGGTGTCCTGCACATCTCTGTCCCGGGCAGCTCTGTCCCGCTGTCCCGGGCAGTTCTGTCCCGGTGCCGAGGCTGCGGGGCAGCAGCACCGGAGGAAATCCCTCATTTCCCTCGGGGCTGTGCTCAGGATGGGCTCAGGAAGGGCCCGGCCCAGCCCGGGGGGTTCTCCTGTTCCCTCCCAGCCCTGGAGGCCCCGAGGGAGCACCTGGAGCTGCGGGAGGAGCAGCAGGACGGGCTGGAAGGGCTTTCCAGGCACGGGGAAGTGGGAATTTCCTGCGGCCTCGCCCGCGGGGATGTGAAACGCGCCTGGCCAAGGACGCGCTGTCCCCGCTGTCCCCGCTGTCCCCAGCCGGGGGGGCCGGGCTCCTCGGGGCTCACCGGGCTCCTCGGGGCTCACCGGGCACGTCCCGGCTCCAGGAGGGGCTCCGGCACCGGGAGCATCCCGGGATCCAGGGACGTTCCCTTCCCCAGCCAGGGCCAGCCGGGGGTCCGGGGTTCCTGGATCTGCCCCAGCCCGGCTCGGCCCCAGGCCCCGGAGGGCAGCGGTGCCTTGGGGTGGGGGGCACAGGTGGCAGAGGTGGGGGTCGGGGTGATTTTAGGGTCGAGATGATTTTGGGGTCAGGATCCTATTAGGGTAAAAATGATTTTAGGGTCACAATCTTTTTGGGGTAAGGATGATTTTAGGGTCAGGATGATTTTAGTGCCAGGATCCTTCTGGGCTTGGGACAATTTTGGGGTCGGGATCCTTTTGGGATCAGGATGATTTTAGTGCCAGGATCCTTCTGGGCTTGGGGCAATTTTGGGGTCGGGATCCTTTTGGGATCCTACAGCCCCGCTTCCCGTGACTCACATCCTTCCCCACGGCCCGGGGCTGCCCCACGCCCATCCCTCGTGGGGCCGGGGCCCGGTGCCTTCCCCCCGCCGGCCCCGCTCTGTCCCGGGCAGGGCGGGGTGTCCCTGTAGGGGGGACGGGGACACCGCGGCGCCCGCGGGCCCTGCGTCAGCACCGGCAGCGCCTTCAAAACGCGGCAGCAGCGGGGAGGAAGCGAGAGCCGAGCCCGGGCAGCGATGTCGGAGCTGGAGCAGCTGCGGCTCAGCCACATCCCCGAGGGCCGGCGGCTGCTGCGGGAGCAGCACGAGAACCTGCTCCGGGTGGCCGAGTACTGCCACGGCAACTACCTGCAGGTCAGCCGGGGCCGGGCCGGGCCGGGCCGGGTCGGGCCAGCCCCAGGAGTGCTCCCGAGGGGTACCCGGGGGAGGTTTTGCCCCCAAGGGGTGCCCGGGGGAGGTTTTGTCCTGAGCGGTACCCGGGGAGGTTTTGCCTCCCTGGCTCATCCCGAGGGGTGCCCAGGGAAGTTTTGCCCCCGAGGGGTGCCCGGGGGAGGTTTTGCCCCCCTGGCTCATCTCTAGGGGTGCCCAGGGGAGGTTTTGCCCCCGAGCATCGCCGCTGGCTCCCGGCCCGGCTTCCCCTGCTGCCGCATTGGGGGGGTTCTGCTCCTGCTCCCCCAGCAGCTCCGGCGTGGGTTTGGGATGGAGGGAGGGTTCTCCAGGGGTTTGGTGCCTCTGGAGAAGCCTTGGGTGAGGGCCGGGGCCAGCAGCCTGGCCAGCAGCCAGCAGCAGGGCAAGCGTGAAGTTCTGCCGGTGCATCCCTCCTGCTCATCTTCCTCCTCCTCCTACTCCCCCGCCTGGCTCTCCGCGGGACAGGGGCAGGAGCTCTGGGGCTGAGACGAGAGGCAGAATCCCGTTCTGGCTCTCCCCGGGCGGAGCTCCTCGTGTGCTCCCCCCGGCCCGGAGCCAGCGGGGCAGAACCGGAGCCAGCGGGGCAGAACCGGAGCCAGCGGGGCAGAACCGGCAGGAAACGCTGGGAGCTGTTCCGAGCGCTGGGGCAGCGCCCCTGCACAGCTGCCGGCACCGCCGGCTGTCCCGCGCGGGGCCGGCTGTCCCCAGCTGTCCCCAGGGGGTGGCCCGAGCCTGAGCCGGGCGCTCAGTGACCTCCAGAACCTGCTGGAGCATCATTCCTGGTGAATCCCTGGGTCCTCCCTCCCGCCGGCACGGTGGGAGCCGGGGGGAAATCTGAATTCCCGGCAGGAATCCCAGTGAATCCCTGGGTCCTGCCCGCTGGTGCGGTGGGAGCTGGGGGAAATCTGAATTCCCGGCAGGAATTCCCGGCAGGAATCCCAGTGAATCCCTGCATCCTCCTGCCCACCGGCACGGTGGGAGTCGGGGGATATCTGAATTCCCGGCAGGAATTCCCGGCAGGAATCCCGGTGAATCCCTGGGTCCTGCCCGCCGGTGCAGTAGGAGCCGGGGGGGGATCTGAATTCCCGGCAGGAATCCCGGTGAATCCCTGCATCCTCCCGCCCGCCGGCACGCAGGCAGCCAGGGGAAGGCTGAGGCATTTGGAAAGCAGAAGCAAAGGCCCCCGGTGACAGAGGCACACGCCGCTGTGTCGTCCCCCCCCGCAGGCCGGCGACAAGAGGAAGGCGCTGGAGGAGACGATGGCTCTGAGCACGCAGGCCCTGGCCAGTGTCACCTACCAGGTCAGCAGCCTGGCCAGCGCCGTCCTGCGCCTGCTGGACCTGCAGGCGGCCCAGCTGCGCCAGGTGGAGGCCGACATCACCTGCGTGGCACAGGTGGGACCCTCCTGGGGGCGCTGGGGTGGGGAAAAGGGGTTGGGGCGGCTCCGAGGGGTTGGAGAGCCCGGCTGTTGCGGTGGGAATGCAGAGCCCGCTCATCGCTGGGCTCGGGGCTGGTTTCCTGTCACACCTGCAAAGCCCAAAGTGCCACCTCCCCCGTCCCAGTGCCACCTCTCCTGTCCCAGTGCCACCTCCCTCATCCCAGTGCCACCACCCCTGTCCCAGTGCCACCTCCCCATCCCAGTGCCACCTCCCCATCCCAGTGCCACCACCCCTGTCCCAGTGCCACCTCCCATGTCCCAGTGTCACCTCCCAATCCCAGTGCCACCACCCCTGTCCCAGTGCCACCTCCCCATCCCAGTGCCACCTCCCCATCCCAGTGTCACCACCCCTGTCCCAGTGCCACCTCCCCCGTCCCAGTGCCACCTCCCCCATCCCAGTGCCACCTCCCCCGTCCCAGTGCCACCTCCCCTGTCCCAGTGACACCTCCCCCATCCCAGTGTCACCACCCCTGTCCTAGTGCCACCTCCCCCATCTCAGTGCCACCTCCCTCATCCCAGTGCCATCTCCCCTGTCCCTTGCTTTGGGAAGGGTCAGACCCTCTGCAGTGACATCGGGGCCATGACAGGACAGAGCAGGACCTGCCCTGCAGCAATCCCGGTCCTCCCTGACCCCATTGATCCCATTGATCCCATTGATCCCATCCCATCCCACCCCATCCCATCCCATCCCATCCCATCCCAAATCCCCACCCCTGCTCACCCCCTCCCTCCCGGGCAGGGACACAGGGCTGGGAGGGACCCTGCGGGAGGTGGGGGATCCCGGGATGGCACTTTGAGGACAGTGTCACCTCGGCAGAGGGTGGACATCCACAAGGAGAAGGTGTCCCGGCGCGAGATCGGCGCGCTGACCGTCACCAGGAGGTTCCCCAGCTGCCAGAAGGTCCTGCCCCCCCCGGAGCCCCCCGTGCTGGAGCCCTATTACAGGAAACCCCTCAACTTCAGCGTCCTGGACCACATCGGCCACGGGGTCAAGGTCAGCACGGGCCCCACGGCGGGGCTGGGGTGGCGTTTTTTTGGTCCCCAGTGTCCCCACCCTGAGGGGTTGCAGGGGTGGCTCAGACCCCTCCTGCATGGAGAAGTGGGGGGCAGCCCACCCAGCTCTTGGGGTCTGGCACCCCTCAGAGCCTTTCCCAGCTCTGGAAAACCCCACAGGAAGGGTTTGGAAGCCTCACAGCCCCACTGATCCTTCCCCACTGCAGAAATCCCCCATGGGAGGGGTTTTAGAGCCCCACTGATCCTTCCCCACTGCAGAAATCTCCCATGGGAGGGGTTTTGGAGCCCCACTGATCCTTCCCCACTGCAGAAATCCCCCCAGGAGGGGTTTTGGAGCCCCACTGATCCTTCCCCACTGCAGAAATCCCCCACAGGAGGGGTTTTAGAGCCCCACTGATTGTTCCCCACTGCAGAAATCCCCCCCAGGAGGGGCTTTAGAGCCCCACTGATCCTTCCCCACTGCAGAAATCCCCCCCAGGAGGGGTTCAGAGGCCTCTCAGCCCCACAGAACCTCCCCCACTGCCAACCCCCACCCCGGGAAGGTTGGGAGGCCTCAGCGGGGCGGGGGAAGTGGCGGCCGCGGTTCCCACGGTGCCGGCGCCTCGTGGCCGCCCCCGCAGCCCCGGCGGCCGCGGCTCCTTCCGCTCCCCGAGCCCCGGGGCCGCTTCCCTTCCTGGGGGGGCTGTCCCGGTGTGGGTGGCGGGGGGTGGCGGGGCAGGGACGGCAGCCCTGTGTCCGTGTGTCCCCGCGCCGCAGGACACCAGCACGCAGCTGTCCCGCACCGGCACGCTGGCTCGGAAAAGCACCAAAGGCTCCTCGGCACCGCCGGCGGGGACGCTGGGGTGAGACGGGGCGGGGAGAGCGGCCCGGCTGTGTCACTGGGGGGGGTGGCACGTGGGGTGGGCTCTGTTGTGGTCCCATCCCATCCCATCCCATTGATCCAACTGATCGACTGATCCCATCCCAACCCGTTGATCCCATAACACTGATGGGATCAAGCACTGATCCCATCCCATTCCATCCTATCCTAATCCATTGATCCCATTGATCCCATTGACCCCATTGATCCCATCCCTTTGATCCCATTGATCCCATTGATCTCATCAATCCCATTGACCCCATTGATCCCATTGACCCCATTGTTCCCAAACCATTGACCCCATTAATCCCATTGATCCCACTGATCCCATTGATCCCACTGATCCCATTGATCCTGTTGACTCCTTTTATCCCATTGACCCATTGACCCCATTGACCCCATTGACAGCATTGTTCCCGTCCCATTGACCACATTGACCCCACTGATCCCACTGACCCCATTGATCCCATTGACCCCACTGACCTCATTGACCCCATTGACCCTGTTGATCCCACTGGTCCCGTTGACCCCATTGGTCCCATCCCATTGACCCCATTGGTTCCATCCCATTGACCCCGTTGATCCCATTGACCCCATTGTTCCCGTTGACCCCATTGGTTCCATCCCATTGACCCCGTTGATCCCATTGACCCCATTGACCCCATTAATCCCATTGCCCCCATTGTTCCCGTTGACCCCATTGATCCCATTGACCCCATTGATCCCATCCCATTGACCCCACTGACCCCATTAATCCTGTTGACCCCACTGATCCCGTTGACCCCATTGACCCCATTAATCCCATTGCCCCCATTGTTCCTGTTGACCCCATTGTTCCCACCCCATTGACCCCATTGGTCCCATCCCACGCCGCCCCTGCAGGAGGAGCAGCCGTGTCCCCGAGCCCGTCCGGCCGCCCGTGGTTCCCCCGGGGAAGCTCCCGGCGGCCCCCGGCGGCTCCGAGGCGCCGACCCCCAGGTACCGGCACCGCCCCGGCAGCTCGGGGGAAAACAAATCCCCCAAAAGGCCTTTGGGGCATTCGCTGCCCTCGTGTCCAAAGCAAAAACATCCTCTGGGGAGAGGGGAAATGGTGGGAAAATGGTGGGAAACTGTAGGGGAAATGATGGGAAATCATGGGGAAATTATGGGAAATGACGGGAAATAGTGAGGAAATTATGGGAAAAGATGGGAAATGGTGAGGAAATTGTGGGAAATGGTGAGGAAATTATGGGAAAAGATGGGAAATGGTGAGGAAATTGTGGGAAATGGTGGGAGGTTGTGGGGAAATCGTGGGGAAATTATGAGAAATTATGTGAAATGGTGGGAAATTATGGGAAAACTATGGGACATAGGGAGGAATTATGGGGAAATGATGGGAAGCGATGGGGAAATGGGACACGGGGTGGGAGGAAATGAGACACGGGGCACGGGGGGAGAAGCCTTTGCGCAGCCTGGTGCCGCGTGGTGCCACCTTCTCCTGACACCGCTGCTCCTCCACCCCAGCTGCGGCGGGGCAGCCCCTGGGGAAGGAATCCCTGCCCCGCCACCCCTGCCGGGGCCACCCCTGCTGGCACCGTCCCCTCCGGGGCCACCCCCGCTGGCACCGTCCCCTCCGGGGCCACCCCCGCCCGCCGCTGCCATCCCAGCTCCGCCACCCCTCCCTGGGGACCTCCCGCCCCCAGGTGAGTGCTCGGTGCTCCGGGGAGGGGTCACAGGGACACCTGTCACTCATCCCCATCCATTTTGGGGGTCCCTTCCTCCCTCACCCCTCCCGGGGGGTTTCGCAGCCCCCGACGACCTCGAGCCGCTGCCGCCACCCCCGGAGGTGCCTGACTTTGGGGACCTGGCCCTGCCACCGCCCCCGGCCGCAGAGGAGCCTCCGTGGGCCCCAGAGAGCTACCTGGAGAAAGGTATGGAGACTCCTAAACCCCCTGGAGAAAGGTATGGAGGATCCTAAACCCCCTGCAGAGAGGCAGAGAGGATCCCAAACCCTCTGGAGAAAAGCACAGAAGATCCTAAACCCTCTGGAGAAAGGCAGAGAGGATCCCAAACCCCCTGGGGAAAGGCAGAGAGGATCCCAAACCCTCTGGAGAAATGCAGAGAGGATCCCAAACCCTCTGGAGAAAGGCAGAGAGGATCCCAAACCCTCTGGAGAAATGCAGAGAGGATCCCAAACCCTCTGGAGAAATGCAGAGAGGATCCCAAACCCCCTGGAGAAATGCAGAGAGGATCCCAACCCTCTGGAGAAATACAAAGAGGGTCCCAAACCCTCTGGAGGAAGGCAGAGAGGATCCCAAACCCCCTGGAGAAAGACAGAGAGGATCCCAAACCCTCTGGAGAAAGGCAGAGAGGATCCCAAACTCACTGAAGGCAGAGAGGATCCCAAACCCTCTGGGGAAAAGCACAGAGGATCCCAAACCCCCTGGGCAAATGCAGAGAGGATCCCAAACCCCCTGCAGAGAGGCAGAGAGGATCCCAAACCCCCTGGAGAAAAGCACAGAAGATCCCAAACCCCCTGGAGAAAGACAGAAAGGATCCCAAACCCTCTGGGGAAAAGTACAGAGGATCCTAAACCCTCTGGAGAAAAGCACAGAGGATCCCAAACCCCCTGGATCTCCGGGCCCAGCCCCTGCCCAGCACCCCGGCGGTGCCGTGGCCTCTCCTGTCCCCTCTGCCCCTGGCGGTGGCCCGGGCGTGCCCCACGTCGCCTGTCCCTTGTCCCGCAGTGGTGGCCCTATACCCCTACGAGCGGCAGAAGGACAACGAGCTCTCCCTGGAGCCGGGCGCGCTCCTCTTCGTCACCCGGCGCTTCTCGGACGGCTGGTGCGAGGGGGTGCGGGGCCAGGAGTCGGGATTCTTCCCCGGGAATTACGTGGAGCCGCTCTGAGCCCCCCCCGGGCAGCGGCCCCCGCCTCCCCCGAGCCGCGCTCGGCCCCGGGATTTCCTTGGAATTTCGGCTTTGGCAGCGCCGGGAATGCAGCCGGGCTGGGTGGCGCAGCGGGCACAGCTTCCAGAGCGTTCCCTGCTACCCCGTGCATCCTTGGGAGGCTTTGGAGCCGGGAATTTCGGCTTTTGGAAGCAGGAATTTCGGCTTTTGGAGCCGGGAATTTCGGCTTTTGGAAGCAGGAATTTCGGCTTTTGGAGCCGGGAATTTCGGCTTTTGGAGCCGGGAATTTCGGCTTTTGGAGCCGGGAATTTTGGCTTTTGCAGCACTGGGAATTCTGACTTTTGCAGCACTGGGAATTCTGGCTTTTGCAGCACTGGGAATTCTGGCTTTTGGAGCCGGGAATTTTGGCTTTTGGAGCCGAGAATTTCAGCTTTTGGAGCCGGGAACTTTGGCTTCTGGAGCCGGGAATTTTGGCTTTTGCAGCACTGGGAATTTCGGTTTTAGGAGCCCCAAATCCCCACCCCGGAGCACCCCCTGCTCATCCCCTGACCCCACCGCGCTGCTCCAGCCCCAAATCCCCCAAACTTCCAGCAGCCCCAGGAGACACAAAGAACATTTCAGGGCCGGGTCCCCGCCCCGGGCCGGCGTTTTCCTGCAATACAAGAGAGCTCCGTCCTCACCCGCAGATTCGCGTTTTAATTCCATGGCTTCGAGTTCCACACGGTGGGACAGGAGGAGGAGGAGGAGGAGGAGGAGGAGGAGGAAGAGCAAAGGAGAGGGGACGGAGGGGGAGGAACCGCTCGGGGCTGCTTTGGTTGTTTCCCGCTGGGGTTCGGGGGGTGGCAGGAGGCAGGGCCGCCCTCGGGGCCGGTAAGGCTGCGGGTAAACCCGGGACAAACCCGGGAGGAGCCAACCCCGGAGAGCAGCAGGCCCTGCTGAGTGCAATTAGAAGGGGTGGGTAATTAATTAATACTGCGGTGGGGAGGGGGAGGCGGTGCCAGCAGTGCCGCGGAACCTCCCCGGGGCGGGGCGGGGGTTTGGCACCTCTCAGGGAATTGTCCCTTCCTGGGGTCGGGAGGGTCAAAAACGAACCGGGAACGGCCCGGGGCAGGGAGGGGACACGGGGACACCGCGGGGACATCGCGGGGACGCTGTGCGGTTCCTGCGCCCGGGTGGGATGGGGCTGGAGAGGCTCTGCCACCTTCCCAAAGCTTTCCTGATGCCCCCCGAGCTTTTTATCCCGAGAATAAAATCCCAGGGGACAGCGAACACCAGCGCGAGGCTTGGGGTGCGGCGTGGAGGGCCAGGGAGTGGGGATTTCCCGGCCAGAATTCCCGGTGGGATCGCGAAGGGGGAAGGAAGGAGCCCCAGGGCCAGGGATTTCCCGGCTGGAATTCCCGGTGGGATCGGGAAGGGGGAAGGAGCCCCCCCGGCAGCCCAGGGGGAGGATGGCAGGAGCAAGGACGTGCCCGGCCCACTGGGAACCGGCTCCTGGATTTTTAGGAATTCTCTCTCGAGGCCAAAAGGCAAAGGAAGCGACGACTCCACCCAAAAATCGCCGTCAGCGCCGGCAAGGAGCGCAGGGTCCGGCCGCGGCCGCGTCTCCCCGGGGCCCGCAGAGAGCGCTTTATTCCCCGGGGAAACCGAGCTGGGAGAGGCAGGAGAAGACCCCGGGAGCGGGGCCAAAGCGAGCAGCGCCTGAGCAGAGGCGGGGCCGAGACCCCCGGACGGAGGAGCCGCCGCCTTTTCCTTTTCCTTCCCTTCCATCCCCTCAGCATTTCTCCCGGAGCACCTCCTGCAGGTACCGCGCCACCTCCGCCGCCGATTCCCAAGGCACCACGGCGGCCTGAAAAGCTCCGGGCTGCTTCTCCTGCCTCTCCTGGATCAACCTGTGCATGGGGTAACCCTTCCTGGGGAAAGCCACGTCCGCCGCCCTCAGCATCCCGGCGGGGCAGAAATCATTGGCCCCATCGCCCACGTAGAAGACGCGCTGGAACTCGGCGTCCTCCCTCGCCCTCTCCTCCAGGTATTCACCCAGAATCTTCCTCTTGCACATGTTGGCCGGGCACTCCAGGCACTTGTGGCTGTGGTAGGGCCCCAGCGTCAGGAAGCCGCGGCGATCGACGCTGGCCGGGTTGCTGAAGACCTTGCGGAAGAGCGAGCGAGCGCCGGCCGCCCGCAGCTTGGCCTCGACGCCGAAGACGTTGGCGTCGGAGATCAGCACCACCTCGAAGAGCTCCCGGTGCTTGGAGAGGAACTGGAAGAGCTCGGCCATGCCGGGGGACAGCGGGATGGCCTCGTAGACGGCGCGGAGGTCGGCGGGGCGCACGCCCTGCTCGCCCAGCCAGGCCAGCACCCGCTGCATGTGCTGGTTGTAGCCGCCGCCGCGGGGGCCGTGCCGCAGCGGCTCCGGCAGCGCCCGGCCCCGCAGCACCGAGTCGTCGCTGTTCTCGTCCACGATGGTCTCGTCGAAGTCGAAGACCAGCAGGAAACGCGGCGGCCGAGCGCCCGCCATGCCCGGGCCCTGCGGGGAGGGTGGGGAGGAGCCCGCGGTTATCGGGGTGTCGCTGTTATCAGGGTGTCATTGGGGTGTCATTGTTATCGGGGGTGTCGCTGTTATCGGGGTGTCATTGGGGTGTCACTGTTATTGGGGTGTCATTGTTATCGGGGGTGTCGCGGTTATCGGGGTGTCTCTGTTATCAGGGTGTCATTGGGGTGTCATTGTTATCAGGTGTCACTGTTATTGGGATGTCGCTGTTATCGGGGTGTCATTGGGGTGTCACTGTTATTGGGGTGTCATTGTTATCGGGGTGTCGGTGTTATCGGGGTGTCATTGTCATTGGGGTGTCACTGGGGTGTCATTGTTATCGGGGTGTCACTGGGGTGTCATTGTTATCGGGGGTGTCGCTGTTATCAGGGTGTCATTGTCATTGAGGTGTCACTGGGGTGTCATTGTTATCAGGTGTCTCTGTTATCGGGGTGTCATTGTTATCGGGGTGTCACTGGGGTGTCATTGTTATCAGGTGTCACTGTTATCGGGGTGTCATTGAGGTGTTGCCATTGGGGTGTCACTGTCATTGGGGTGTGACTGGGGTGTCGCTGTTATCGGGGTGTCATTGTCATTGGGGTGTCACTGTTATTGGGCTGTCACTGTCACTGGGATGTCGCTGTCATTGGGGTGTCACTGTCACCGGGATGTCACTGGGATGTAACTGTCATTGGGGTGTCACTGTCATTGGGGTGTCACTGGGCTGTCACTGTCACTGGGATGTCGCTGTCACTGGTGTGTCACTGTCACCGGGATGTCACTGTCACCGGGATGTAACTGTCATTGGGGTGTCACTGTCACTGGGGTGTCACTGGGGTGTCACCGGGATGTCGCTGTCACCGGGGTCCGGTGGTCACCGCCAGCCCAGCTCTCTGGCCCCGCCCGGGGCTGGCTGAGCCCCGCCGGGCCGGGAGGGGTTAATCCCCCGTGCCAGGCCCGGCCCCAAGCCCTGATCCCGGGATCACCCCGGCGGGATAATCCCGGCCCGGGGTCACCGTGCCTGCCCGCGAGGGGAGGGGACAGCGCTCCTCGGGGGGGGATCAGGGAATTTCCGGGATTGGGAAAGAGCTCCGGGATCAGCGAGCCCGGCCCGTGACCCGGGACAGCCGGGCTGGGGCGGGGGGACAGCGGGGACAGGGGGGACAGGGGAGGACAGGGGGATGGAGGGGACAGCGGGGACAGAGGGGATGGGGGGGACAGAGGGCATGGGGGGGACAGCAGGGACAGAGGGACAACGGGGACAGGGGGAACAGCAGGGACAGGGGGACAGGGGAGATGGGGGGGACAGCAGGGACAGGGGGACAGGGGAGATGGGGGGGACAGCAGGGACAGGGGGACAATGGGGACAACGGGGACAGCAGGGACAGGGGGGACAGCCCAGTCTGGCCCTGTGACACCTTGGGGACACAGAGGTGACAGCCCAGCCTGGCCCTGTGCCCCCTCGGGCAGAGGTGACAGCCCCAGCTGGGATTTCAGGGCCAGGTTTTTTCCCCCCCCAGGCTGGGAGCAGCCCCCGCAGGGAACGGGGACATTCCCAAAGCTCCCGGGGGTGCCCGGGCTGGGATTTTGGGGCGTCCTGCAGATCCTGGGGGACCCTTCCCAGCTGAGGAGATCCCATAAAACCCCAAACCCCGCCCAGCTCCCCTCAGCCCTTCCCAAAAATCCCAAGGGGGGAATTTTGGAGTTTGGGGAGGGAATTCCTCGGGAGGTGACAGAGGTGACCTGGGGAGGGTGGCACTGACCTTAGCCAGGCATGGCAGCCCCAGGCAGCAGCGCCTCATCCCGGCACCATCCCCGGCCCGGGGGCTGCAAGGCACAGAAAAGAGGGAATTCCGTCAATCCCGGCCCTTTGCCATGGATATTCCCCAGGGGTTTTGGGTTTGTTTTTTTTTTTTCTGTTCCTGGGTGGAGGAATTAAAGGAGAGCAGAGGCTGGGTAAAGCCTCTGAGGGTGGGGAGGGAAAAAGAAAAATAAAAGTTCAGGAAGAGGGGAAAATAACTCTGGGAAGAGCAAAAAAAAAGGTAAGAGGGGGGAAAAAAAAAGGGGAAAGGGAACAGCAAAAACAAAAGCAGGAATAGCAGAAAACACTGGGAACGGAGGGGAAAAAAAACCAAAAAACCAAGAATAGGAAAAACCCTTGGGAACAGTGAAAAATCCCAGGAGCAGAAAAAAAATAAAAAAGGAAAAAGGAAAAAAAAAAAGAAAATGAAAAAAGAAAAAAGAAAAAAGAAAAAAATAAAAAGGAAAAAAAAAGAAAAAGAAGAAAATAAAAAAGGAAAAAAAGAAAATAAAAAAAGGGGGGCGGGGAAGAGCAAAAAAACCCAGGAACAGAAAAGAAAAAGAAAAAAGAAAAAAGAAAAAGAAAAAGAAAAAGAAAAAGAAAAAGAAAAAGAAAAAGAAAAAGAAAAAGAAAAAGAAAAAGAAAAAGAAAAAAGGAGGGGACGAGTAAAAAAATTCCCGGGAATAGAAGGAAAAAAAAAGGGGAACAGAAAAAAAGAACACAAAACCAAACAAACAAACAAAAACCCACACAACCACACACACACACAAAAAAAAAATCCAAAAAATACCCCAAATTCCCCCGGATTTTCTCCCAATTCTCTCGGGGTGTTCCTTTGGGGGCAGAGATTCTCCTGGAACGACCCCACAGCCGGAATTCCGCCCACCCCCGGCGGTCCGGGGCCAGGGGAAAACTCCCCCTCCACCAAAAAACCCCCCCTGGCTTTGGTGGCTGGAAATTCGGGAATCTCCCGCCGGGAATTCCAGCCGGGCAGCGGGAGGGTTCCGGGATTTGGCAGCGGCAGCAGGGAAGGGTTTTTTTTTTGCCGGAGATGGCGCTGGCTCCCAGCCCGGCTCTGACTATTTTGGGACGGATTTTGGGCACAGCCACCATCCGTGACTCTGCTGGAATAAAAAATAAAAAAACCAAACCAAAACCGCGGCACCTGGCGCAGCGAGACTGAAACCTGGGCTGGAAATCTCGGAAAAAAATCCCTTTTTTTTTTTGTTTGTTTTTTTGTGAGGCCTGGAACCGCACACTGGGCGTTTCTTTGCTTAAAAAAAAATAAAATAATAATAATAAAAATATAAAAACCCCAGAAAAGAGCCCGAGGGTTTCTTTGCAGACAAAAGCTGGAGGCAAATAACGCCAAAGCCAGGCTGAGAGCAGCTTCCAAAGCGGGGAGGGAAAAAAAAAACAAACCAGGGATTGAACAGGAAAGAGGAACTGGGATTTTCCAGGGAGAAAATAACTTGGGGTGAAGGCTCAGGGAAAAGAATTTGTGGTGCTGAGAGCTCTGGGAGTTGTGGGGACACGGGGATTGAAGCTGCCCCTCCCCAAAAAAATCCTTCTCTGGGCCAGAGGGTTTGGGGTTTGTGGAAAAGGAAAAGTTCCAGGGAGGGAATTTGGGGTTTGGGGCTCGGACAGAGCTCCTGAGGTTCCCCCCCGGGCGCTTCCCTGGAGCCGCCTCTCCCGGGAATTTGTGCCGGGCATCCCAAGCCCTCGGGCAGCTTGGGGCTTATCCCGGATTTCAGCGGAATTCCCAGCGCCCCGGCTCTCCCGGGATCCATCCCGCTGCTCCAAAGCCTGGAAAATCCAACCTGAGCCGCCCCGGCCCGGTGTCCCCTCCCTGAGCCCCCCCCCAGGGCAGGGCAGAGCCCACGGGACGGGATTTCTGAGGAAAAGGCTGAGGCAGGGATCGGGGGGACAGTCCTGGCCCCATCTCCCCAAAACCGGCCCCGAAACTGGTCCCAAAGTGCCCCAAAACGGATCCAAACCTGCACTAAAACCGGCCCCAAAACTGGTCCCAAAACCGACCCTAAACCCGCCCCAAAATCGACCCAAACCTGCACCAAAACCGGCCCCAAAACTGGTCCCAAAGTGCCCCAAACCCGCCCCAAAACGGATCCAAACCGGCCCCAAAACCAACCCCAAAACTGGTCCCAAACCCGCTCCAAAACCGACCCAAATCTGCACTAAAACCGGCCCCAAAACTGGCCCCAAAACAGACCCCAAAACCTACCCTAAACCCGCCCCCAAACCGACCCAAACCTGCACCAAAACCGGCCCCAAAACTGGTCCCAAAGTGCCCCAAACCCGGTCCCAAACCCGCCCCAAATGGGATCAAAATCAGCCCTAAAAGCGGAGCCAGCGTTATTTCGGGGCTGAATCCCAGGTGGGTTCTTTGGGGATTGAAATCCTCCGAGAGCTGGGGGGCACCTGGCATCTCCCAAAATCCCAAATCCTCGGGATACGGAAAAGGAAACCCCGACCCCCGGGATCTGGAATTCCCGAGTTCCCCAAATTCCCCCTGTGGAGCCGGGATTCGGCTCCGCCCCGACCCTGCTCACACGGGAGGGGAAAAAAAAAAAAAAAAAAGAGAATTTAGGAAATCTCCGGGATCGAAATGAACCCGCGGATGAAATCCTAAATGAATCCTAAATGAAATCCCAAATTCTGCTCCGGGATGGGATAAAGGGAAGGGAAATCCCGGCGGGAGCGAATCTCCCTTCCCCCCAAAAAAAGGAAAAAAAAAAAGAAAAAAAGAAAAGCGCAGCTGGAGAGTCGGGGCGGAAAATCACCGGGAAAATCACCGGGAAAATTGCTCGGGAGTGAAGGTTTCAGCTCCCCCAGCTTGGGATGAGGGTCGGGAAAAGCCTGGGAATTGCTGGGAATCGTTTCCCGGCGCGGTTTGTGCCCCGAATTTCGGGGATTTGGGGTCTCTGTCCCTCCGGATCCCCGCGGGTTCCCAAAAATCGGCACCGCCGGGCTCGGGAGAGCCGGGACCGGGATCCGCTCCCGGAGCCGGGAAATGCCGGGATACCGGGAGAATTCCCGGGGCGCCGCCGCTTCCCCCCCCTCCCGGCGGAGGGGTTTAACCCCAAATTCGGGATTTTTGAACCAACCCAAGCTCTGCCCTGGAGCGAAATTCCAGCTCCGGGGCAGAATTCCCGGGGAAGCGAGCGGGGAGAATCCCGGAGACGATCCCGGCGCCGCTGGAATGAAAGCGGAGCCGGCTCCCGGGAGAGGAGGAACTGCGGGAATTGCCGGGAAATCCCCGGGAAGGAGCGCTCGGAGCGGGTCCCGGACACCCCCCGGGATCCCTTCCCGGGCTCCGCTTTCCCCGAATTCCCGGGAAGGGCACCGGGCAGGGGCAGAGCGCTCCGGTCACCGCGGGGGACGGGGCTGCCCCGGCTGCTCCCGGGGTTCGGCCGCGTTACGGCAGCCCCGGTTCGGCCCCGGAGCGGATTCCCGGTCCGGCCGTGGCCTCTCGCCCGGTGCCACCGAGCCGGCAGCAGCTGCGGCTCCGGTACCGGCACAGCCCCTCCCCGAGCTCCTCCCGGTACCGGCGGGGCTGAATCGCGGCCGCTCCGTGCTCGGGTGACACCTCCCGGTACCGGCAGGGTCCAACCGAGTAGGGACCGCCCCGGCACCGGTAGGGTCCAACCGAATCAGGACCGGCCTATACCGGCAGGAGTCGCCCCGGTACCGGCAGGGTCCAACCGTATCGGCACCCCCCAGTACCGGCACCGTCAGCTCCGCTCCCGGCAGGATCCCGCCGGGGGGAGATGCCCCGTATCGGCACCATCCGATCCCGGCAGGGTCCAACCGGGGAATGCCCCCCCGGTACCGGCAGCAACGGTGGCGGATCCGGCATCTCCCGGTACCGCCGCGGTGCCGCCTCTCGCCTCCTTACCGGGTCGGAACCTGCCGGGAGCGCCCGGTCCGCCCCGGTGCCGGAGTGTGCGGAGGCGGCGCGGGGACGGCCCGGGCTCGGGGCCGCTCCGGGGCCGCTCCGGGGCCGCTCCGGGGCCGGTTCGGGGCCGGTGCCGCCGCCGGCGCTGCCGCGAGCGCGGCCCCTTTAAAGCGACGCCACGGGGGCCGCGCGGAGCCGCCGCAGTGCGCCGACGTCACCGCCCGCGCAGCCAATGACAGCGCAGCTTCCCCGCCGCGGAGGGGCGGGGCCCTCTCAGGCCACGCCCCTTTTCCGAAGGGCGGGGGGAGCCCCGCGCGGGTCCCGCCGCCCCCGCGCCGCTGCCAAAAGTTGCCAAATCGGGAAAAAAAACAACAAAATCCCGATTTTCCCCGCGCCCCCCCCCGCCATAAAAAACCGCTCCGTCCTTGTGCAACCCAAGCCTGGCGGGGAGGGCGGGAGGTCCTGCTCTCCAAAGCAGAGCGCGGCGCCGAGTGAGAAAAACGCCCGAATTGTCCCCAAAATAAAGCCGGGGACGCTCGGGGCTCGGTGGCCGGGCCGGTCCCGGCCGCAGGCGGGCGGGGCGCGGGGCCCAGGCGCTAATTTTGGGAGCCGAGGAAGGGGAATTGCAGGGCGGCGGTGCCAGGACAGCGCCCGCGGGCTCCGCGCCCCGCCCGGGCTCCGCCGCTATCGCCGGGGCCGCAGGAGCCGCCGAGATAAAAATACCGGGGAGCGCCCTCGGGAGGCACCGGCCCGGCCCCGGGGAGGCGGCAGAAAAAGAAAAAAAAAAGAAAAAAAAACCGGCAGAGGTTGTGTTTGGTTTTTTTTTTTTTTTTTTTTTTTTTTAAAATTAAAAGTGTCCAGGAATGGAAAGGAGCGGCCAGGATTCCAAAAGGTTTCGGGAAAAGCCGCCGGGATGATTCGCTGCCCGCTGGAGCCTGGCGGTGCCACGTTGTCCCCCGGGCCGCAGTCAGAGCCCCGGAAAAATCGGGATTTTTTGGGTTTTTTTTTCCTCCTTTCGGTGGAATTCTGCCGCAGAGCAGAGCTCGGAGCCTTCCCGGGAACCTTCCCCGGCTCCCCGGGGTCGGAGCTGCCCCGGCGGCCTCTCCTGGGGAACGTCAGGGAATTCCTTCAGGGAATTCTATTCGGGAATTCTTGTCGGGAATTCTATTCGGGAATTCTTGTCGGAATTCCTTCAGGGATTTCTTTTCGGGAATTCTATTCGGGAATTCTTGTCGGGAATTCTATTCGGGAATTCTTTTCGGAATTCCTTCAGGGATTTCTTGTCGGGAATCCTTTTATCCCCTGCTCAGCCTGGGTCACTCCAGCTCCGGGATTCCCTCCCGCTTCCCCCCCCCGCCCTCCCCAGGACATTTCCCGGCTCTGGAGCCGCTCCCAGCGGAGATTCCAAAGGGGGAATTCCCCAGGGGCTCCTGCCCCTTCCCAGCGGGATCCGGAGGGGCAGAGACCACCCCGGATCCATCCCGGGATCCACCCCGGATCCACCCCGGGATCCATCCCGAATCCATCCCGGGATCATCCGGGATCCATCCCGGCCCCGGGACCTTGGCAGGGGCGCTCCCGGTGATTTTCCACCGCGGAACCGCGGGAGCTTTTCCCGGTGCCGGGATCCGCCCGGATTCCCGCAGAGGTTTCCCCGGAGTTTTGGGATCCCTGGCGGGATCAGAGCTCCCGGAGCCCTCCTGGGTTTTGGGGGAATGAGAAGGAATGGGAATGGAAATGGAAACCCCCCCCAGCCTCGAATTTCCTGCACTTTAAACCCCGGGTTTCCCTTTTTTTTTCCCCTTTTTTCTTTTTCCTTTTTTTTTTTTTTTTTTCTTTCCTTTTTTTTCTTTTCCTTTTTTCTTTCCCTTTTTTCTTTTTTTCCCCCTTTTTTTCTTTTCTTTTCCTTTTTTCTTTTCTCTTTTCCTTTTTTTCTTTTTCTTTTCCTTTTTTCTTTCCTTTTTTTTTCTTTTCCTTTTTTCTTTCCCTTTTTTTCCCCCCTTTCTTTTCTTTTCCTTTTTTCTTTTTCTTTTTCTTTTTTTTTTTTTTTTCTGGGATAAATCCCTCGGGAAGGATCCCGCCCCCTCCCTCCCAGCATCTCACAGCACGGCCAGACCGGCAAGAGGGGTTTGGAATTTTTAATCTTCTTCCACAGAAAGGAAGTTTCATAAAATCCTCAGAATGATCCGATACAGAGCGGAGCTGAAGAACAGGAAAAAAAAAACCAAAACCCAACAAAACCCATCCCAGATTCTGGAATTCTTGGAAAAGCAGCCCGGGAAATGCTGGAGGATTTACTGAGGGGGGGGGAAAAAAAATCAAAATAGTTTGGTGAAACCTGGAATATAAATTATAATTAATTTTGGGGGGTTTGGGTGGTTTGTTGTTTTTTTTTTTAAATCTGATTTTTTTTTTTTCCCCAGGCTTGAGCAGGGGTGAAATGCAGGGAATTCCAGGGAATTGGGAATTCAGGATTGGAATTTTTTTGGTTTTTTTTTTCCTGGCCAGGAGGGAAGAGGAGGATTTAAATATTCTGGAGAAAAAAAAAATGGTTTAAAAAAAGAAGAAGAAAAAAAAAAAAGTCATTTCTTTCATCGGGAGGGGCTTTCAGCTCAGCCAAAAACGAGGAGTTTGAGCCCAAAAAAGTTTCCAATGCTCCGGAAAACCCAACTCCAGGATTAGGAAAATGCTGGGAAAACACCCAGGGAGGAGCAAATTCCAGAGGTTTTCCCAAGCCAGCTTCTCCTGGGGGAGAATTCCGAATGAATCCCCCCAAAAAACCCAGGAGCAGGCGGGAATTCCTCCTCTGGATGGGGAATTTGAGGTGGGAAAAGCGGCTGGAGGAGGAGGAATCCCAGGAAAAAGGGAATTCCTGGATCCAGGGGGTGAAAATCCAACCTGGGGGATGCTCCGGGGAATTCCAGCCCCTGGAACGGGGCAGTTCCCACGGGAACAGCTCCGGCTTCCCATCCTGGAGCTGGATTTGCCCAAAATCCCAAACTCTGTCCCTAAAAACATCCCCAGGTTCCTGGGCTGGAGCTGCCCGGGGAGATCCAGAGCTGTGGAAAAATCCCAAATTCTCCCTGTCCCAAAAACCCGGCAGGAGCTCCCAGGAACCTCAGGAATTCCCTGTCCCTGATCCCACCGCATTCCCCATTCCCAGCACTTCGGGAATTCCCTGATCCCACTGCAATCCCCTCTTTGGGAATTCCCTGATCCCACCGCATTCCCCTCTTTGGGAATTCCCTGATCCCACTGCACTCCCCTTTGGGAATTCCCTGATCCCACTGCATTCCCCTCTTTGGGAATTCCCTGATCCCACTGCATTCCCCTCTTTGGGAATTCCCTGATCCCACTGCATTCCCCTCTTTGGGAATTCCCTGATCCCACTGCAATCCCCTCTTTGGGAATTCCCTGATCCCACTGCATTCCCCTTTGGGAATTCCCTGATCCCACTGCATTCCCCTCTTTGGGAATTCCCTGATCCCACTGCAATCCCCTCTTTGGGAATTCCCTGATCCCACTGCATTCCCCTCTCTGGGAATTCCCTGATCCCACTGCAATCCCCTTTGGGAATTCCCTGATCCCACTGCATTCCCCCCTTTGGGAATTCCCTGATCCCACTGCATTCCCCTTTGGGAATTCCCTGATCCCACTGCATTCCCCCCTTTGGGAATTCCCTGATCCCACTGCATTCCCCTTTGGGAATTCCCTGATCCCACTGCATTCCCCTTTGGGAATTCCCTGATCCCACTGCATTTTCCTTTGGGAATTCCCTGATCCCACTGCATTCCCCCCTTTGGGAATTCCCTGATCCCACTGCATTTTCCTTTGGGAATTCCCTGATCCCACTGCATTCCCCTCTCTGGGAATTCCCTGATCCCACTGCATTCCCCTCTTTGGGAATCCTGGGAATTCCCTAAATCCCTGGATTCATCCCAAAATCACCCCATCCCATGGAAAGCTGCACCAAATCCAATCCCTGGCTAACACTTCACTCCACCCCCACCCCCTGCTGGCAGATCCAGCTTTTTTTTCCTGGACTTTTTCCCAAATTTCCGGGACAAAAACCTCCCTCCCAAGAAGCCCATCCCAATAAAATCTCATTCCTGATCCCACATCCAGCAGGAATTCCTGATCCCAACCGGGAAAAGAGGAATAAAATTTAAGAAAACGACAGAAATAACCCCTCCACCCCCCCAAAAAAAAATCCCTAAAAAAATAAATTAAATCCAGAAATCTCCTCTGGTTTTGGGGTGACTTTTCCAGAGACCTCTGGGTTTGGGTTTTTTGGGGTTTTTTTGGGGTTTTTTGGTTTTTTTTCCTCTCTTCTCCGAAGCACCTTGGAGTGGTGTGGGGTTGGGGAATTTGGGAAAAAAAAAGCATCTTTGAGGAATCACATCCGGGGCTGATTATAAAAAAATTTCTCTATTGTACAACAGGAGGTGCAGCTACACTGAAAAAAATTACACCGTTTATGGAAATACAATTATTATTATTATTATTAATTATTATCATCATCAATTTTTTTTCCTTTTTTTTTGTTTTTTTGTCGTTGTTTTAGAAACAGACTCTACTAAATAGGATCTATACAAAAAAAACCCTCTAAAATAATTTCTGTAGTAAAATAAAGAAGTGTGTTAGGGAGAGCTACACAAAAAAAAAAAAAAAAATAAAAACCAACGGGAGGAGGGGGGTGGTTTGCTTATTTTTTTTTTTTCCTTATATTTTTCCTTTTTTTTTTTTTCCTTTTTTTTTTTTTTTTTCGCTTTTCTGGACGAAAATGCTGAAAGGAATCATTACGTACACAGTGATCATTAATGCTCTGTATTAATTAACTCACAGCCTTTCCCATTAGTACAAAGAGCCCCGGGCTCCGCCTCCTCTTTGAGGAGGGGGCCGGGATATAAAAGCCAAGCAAACCTCGTCAGCTGATATGAAATTAATTAGAAAATCCCGGCGCTCTCGGGGGCCGGGGCTTAGAAAAAAGTCACCGGGAAAACACAAATTTGGGGGGGAATTCAGTCCTGGGGGGGCTCCTCGGGAGGGGTTTGGGGTCAGGAGTGGGGTGGGGGCAGATCCCAGAGCCAGATCGGATCCCAGAGCTGGATCCCAGATCCTGAAGCTGGATCCCAGAGCTGGATCCCAGAGCCAGATTGGATCCCAGAGCTGGATCCCAGATCCTGAAGCTGGATCCCAAAACTGGATCCCGGATCCTGAAGCCCAAAGCTGGATCCCAGGTACTGAACCTGGATCCCAGATCCTAAAGCTGGATCCCAGATCCTGGATCCTGGAGCCCAAAGCTGGATCCCAGGTCTCAAATCCTGATCCCAAGTGTGGTGTGGTGTGGGGTAGCAGGGGGGGCAGATCCCAGATCCCATCCTGGATCCCAAACTTGGATCCTGGATCCCAGACCTGCGATCCCCCTCCTGGATCCCAGACCTGGATCCCAAACTCAGATCCCGGATCCCAGACCCGCGATCCCTCTCCTGGATCCTGGATCCCAGACCTGGATCCCATCCTGGGCCATGCCCACCGTGCTTCTGGGGCTCCACCCCACCCCAGATCTCAAACCCCGATCCCAAGCAGGGTGTGGGGTGGCAGGAGAGCAGATCCCGGATCCCAAAGCTGGATCCCAGAGCGTGTCAGTCAGTGTGGCTGTGCCCGTCCAGGTGCCACAGGAAGCCCTTGCTGTGCTTCAGGGGCTCCATCCCAGTCCAGATCCCCCAAGATCTCAGATCCAAGATCCTAAACCTGGACCCCAGGTCCCGGATCCCAAACCTGGATCCCAGAGTGTGTCAGTCAGTGTGGCTGTGCCGGGCTTGTCCAGGAAGCCTTTGCCGTGCTTCAGGGTCTCGATCCCACCCCTGATCCCAGATCCCATCCTGGATCCCAGACCCCAAAGCTGGATGCGACCCCAAAGCTGGATCCCAGATCACATCCTGGATCCTAGACCCCAAAACTGGATCCCAGACCCCAAAAGCCGGACCCCAGGCCGGATCTCAGACCCCAAAGCTGGATCCCAGATCCCATCCTGGATCCCAGATCCCAAAGCCGGATCCCATCCTGGATCCCAGATCCCAAAGCCGGATCCCAGGCCGGATCCCAGACCCCCAAAGCCGGATCCCAGGCCGTGTCAGTCAGTGCGGCTGTGCCGGGCTGCCCTCACCCGGGCGCCGCCGCACCCACGGCAGCTCAGGGGCTGAATCCCATCCCAGATCCCCCAAGATCCCGGATCCCGGACCCCCAAACCTGTCTCTCCCGGACCCCAGAGCTGGCTGCCGGGCGGTGCCGGTGCCGGGGCGGCGCGGGTCAGTGTGGCTGTGCCGGGCTGCCCTTGTCCAGGTGCCGCAGGAAGCCGTCGGCGCCGTGCCCGTGCCCGCGGTGGTTCAGCGGCTCGCTCTTGAAGAGGGCGGGGGGCGGCGGCAGGTGCGGCACGGGGGGCACGGGCAGGTGCTGCGGGGGGCTGGGGTGGTGGTGGGGGTGGTGGGGGTGATGCCCGTGCCCCCCGCCGTGGGGCGGCAGGGCCAGGGCTGCTCCGTAGGGGTGCGGGACGGGGCGCGGCGGCGGCGGCACCGGCGGCGGCACCACCGGCGGCACCGGCACGGCGGGCACGGCCGGGCTCAGCCCCACCGGCGGCGCGGGGCAGGGGCCAGGCAGCAGCGCGGGGCCGGCGGGGCTGGTGCCGGGGCTGGTGACGCGGAAACATTTCTCCTTGTGCGCCTTGAGCATGTTGGAGAAGCGGAAGCGCTGCCCGCAGACGTCGCACGGGTAGGGCTTCTCGCCCGTGTGCGTGCGCCGGTGCCGCTTCATGTTGGGCCGGCTGGTGAAGCTCTTGCCGCAGATCTCGCAGATGAAGGGCTTCTCTCCTGCCCGGCAGGCCGAGGGGAGAGAGAGGGGAGCCTCAGCCACGGAGAACGCTTGGGGAAGTTCCATCCCCTCATCCCCTGGAAGAACCCTTGCAAGAGTCCTTTGATTTCCTGGGGGAATCCCTGGAAATGTCCCCTGATCCCTGGAAATGTCCCCTGATCCCTGGGAGAATCCCTGGAAATGTCCCCTCATTCTTGAGAGAACCCCTGGAAAAGTTCCCTGATCCCTGGGAGAATCCCTGGAAATGTCCCCTGATCCCTGGAAGAACTCTTGGGAAAGTTCCCTGATCCCTGGAAGGGTCCCCTGATCCCTGGGAGAATCCCTGGAAATGTCCCCTGATCCCTGGATGAACCCCTGGAAAAGTTCCCTGATCCCTGAAAATGTCCCCTGATCCCTGGGAGAATCCCTGGAAATGTCCCCTGATCCCTGGGAGAATCCCTGGAAATGTCCCCTGATCCCTGGGAGAATCCCTGGAAATGTCCCCTGATCCCCCCTGAAACCAGCCCACCCAAACCCCATTCCCACAATCCCAGGAGCATTCCCACGGATTTATCCCAGGGATTTACCCCTATGGATCTCTCCCCACAGATTTAACCCCCTCAGTCCCTCCAGAGATCCCTGAGGAGAGAGATCTGAGCTGGGATCACTGCCCAGCGACCCGAATTTCCCGAATCCCCCTGAAACCAGCCCACCCAAACCCCATTCCCACAATCCCAGGAGCATTCCCACGGATTTATCCCAGGGATTTACCCCTATGGATTTCTCCCCACGGATTTAACCCCCTCAGTCCCTCCACAAATCCCTGAGGAGAGAGATCTGAGCTGGGATCACTGCTCAGTGACCTGAATTTCCCAAATCCCCCCTGAAACCAGCCCACCCAAACCCCATTCCCACGATCCCAGGAGCATTCCCATGGATTTATCCCAGCGATTTACCCCTATGGATCTACCCCATGGATTTCTCCCCCTCAGTCCCTCCACAAATCCCTGAGGAGAGAGATCTGAGCTGGGATCACCTCTCAGCGACCCGAATTTCCCGAATCCCCCTGAAACCACCCCCCATTCCCAGCCCAACCAGGCCCCATTCCCACAATCCCAGGAGCATTTCCACGGATTTATCCCAGGGATTTACCCCTATGGATTTCTCCCCACGGATTTAACCCCCTCAGTCCCTCCAGAGATCCCTGAGGACAGAGATCTGAGCTGAGATCAGCGTTCAGTGATCCGAATTTCCCGAATCCCGCCCTTACCAGTGTGGGTTTTCATGTGCTCGTCGAAATACTGCTTCATGTTGAAGTCCTTGCCACACCACTGGCACATGAACTGCTTGTGCCCGATGTGGATGCTCATGTGCGAGCGCAGCTGGTACTTGTACTGGAACCGCTCGTCGCAGTTCTGCCGGGGGGGGGAAAAAAAAACAAACGGGAATTCCGGGGGTTTTTGGGAAGCCGGGAGAGGTTTGGGCAGCGACAGCTGGAGAAAAGCGAGGGGTTGGAAGGGGCTGGAGGCGTGGAAGGGCTGGAATTGGGTGGGGGGAAAGATGGAGTTGGGTGGGGAAAGATGGAATTGGGAGGGGAAAGATGGAATTGCTTGGGAAGGGCTGGAATTGCTTGGAAAGGGCTGGAATTGGGAGGGGAAAGATGGAGTTGGGTGGGGAAAGCTGGAATTGGGAGAAGAAAGCTGGAATTGAGTGGGAAAAGCTGGAGTTGGGAGGGGAAAGCTGGAATTGGGTGGGGAAAGATGGATTTGGGAGGGGAAAGATGGAATTGGGAGGGTTAAGATGGAATTGGGAAGGGAAAGATGGAATTGCTTGGAAAAAGCTGGAATTGCTTGGGAAGGGCTGGAATTGGGAGGGGAAAGAGGGAGTTGGGTGGGGAAAGATGGAATTGGGAAGGGAAAGATGGAATTGGGAGGGGAAAGATGGAATTGCTTGGAAAAAGCTGGAATTGCTTGGGAAGGGCTGGAATTGGGAGGGGAAAGATGGAATTGGGTGGGAAAAGATGGAATTGGGAGGGGAAAGATGGATTTGGGAGGGGAAAGATGGAATTGGGAGGGAAAGATGGAATTGGGAGGGGAAAGATGGAGTTGGGTGGGGAAAGATGGAATTGGAGGGGAAAGCTGGAATTGGGTGGGGAAAGCTGGAATTGGGTGAGAAAAGCTGGAATTGCTTGGGAGAGCCTGGCAGGGACGGGGTTGCTCCAGGAGAAAAGGGTTTCTGTGGGTGTGGAGCTGCCCGGGCTCTCTCCACTAGAGGACTCTGCCTCCCTCCAAACCAGCTCCTCACGGCCCTGCCCGGCTCTTTTAGGGAATTCCTCTCCCTGGAATTCTCATTCCCGAGCCTGCAGCACCACTGTTGCCTCTCCATGGATTTCACCCTCTCAGACCCCTCCAGAGAATCCCGAGGAGGGATCTGTGCTGGGATCAGCACTTGGTGACTCAAATTTCCCAAACTTTGATAAAACCACCCCTCGTTCCCACCCCATCCAAACGCCATTCTCACAATCCCAGGAGCATTTCCACGGATTTATCCCAGGGATTTACCCCTATGGATCTCTCCCCACGGATTTAACCCCTTCAGTCCCTCCAGAAATCCCCGAGGAGAGAGATCTGAGCTGGGATCAGCGTTCAGTGATCCAAATTTCCTAAACCACCCCCATTCCCAGCCCACCCAGGCCCCATTCCCACAATCATGGATTGATCCCATGGATTGATCCCAGGGATTGATCCCATGGATTGATCCCATGGATTCATCCCATGGATTTACCCCTATGGGTTTATCCCAGAGATTTACCCCCATGGATTGATCCCATGGATTTACCCCAGGGATTGACCCCTATGGATTTACCCCAAGGATGGATCCTATGGATGGATCCCATGGATTTACCCCAGGGATTGATCCCAGGGATTTACCCCTATGGATTGATCTCATGGATGGATCCCATGGATGGATCCTATGGATTGATCCCATGGATTTACCCCAGGGCTTGATCCCATGGATTGATCCCAGGGATTTACCCCAGGGCTTGATCCCAGGGATTTAACCCCTATGGATGGATCCCATGAATGGATCCCAGGGATGGATCCCATGGATTTACCCCAGGGATTTACCCCTATGGATTGATCCCATGGATTGATCCCAGGGATGGATCCCATGGATTTACCCCATGGATTTACCCCTATGGATTGATCCCAGGGATGGACCCCATGGATGGATCCCATGGATGGATCCCAGGGATGGATCCCATGGATTTACCCCATGGATTTACCCCTATGGATTGATCCCATGGATTGATCCCAGGGATGGATCCCATGGATTTACCCCATGGATTTACCCCTATGGATGGATCCCATGGATGGATCCCATGGATTTACCCCAGGGATTTACCCCTATGGATTGATCCCAGGGATGGATCCCAGGGATGGATCCCATGGATCTCCCCGGGAGCAGCAGCTCACCTCGCAGCGGAAGGGCTTCTCCCCCGAGTGCTGCAGGGAGTGCACCTTGAGGGACATGCTGCGCTTGAAGGACTTGCCGCAGGTCTCGCAGGTGAAGGGCATGTCCTTGGTGTGGGCTGCAGCAAAAAACACAAAAAACACAAAAAAACCCCAAAACCCCAATAAAAACAGGCTCACAGAGGGGCAATCCAGGGAAAACGGGGCTGGGGAGAAACCTTCCCAGGAATTGCAGTCAGGGAAGTGGTTCCTGGTTGGGGGTTCGGGCCCTGCTCGCACTCGGGGGGTTCAAGACAAAGAGATTTTTGTGGCATTAAACTCTGGGATTTGTGGGAAAAGGGGCTTTGCCCCTCACTATTTCAATTTTCCCTAATTGTTTTAACTCATTATTTCAAATTTCCCAGACTATTTCAATTTGGGGGTAGTGCGATGTCATTAAATTTGCTAGGGTTTTTAAATTTTTTTTTCTCTCTAATATTTAATATTTTTGAATTTAATATTAAAAATTTAAGTAAATGTCAATAACATTTAATTAAATATTAATACTATAAATTATTGAATATTATTTAATATTAATATAGAATAACATTTACTATTAATATTTTAAATATTTAACATTTGCATTTGGATTATTGTTTATGATATGATAGGGTATTTATATGATGAATTTTTATAGGTAGTTTTTTCTTTATTTTGGTAGTCTAACATGTTTTTTTATTTTTTAGTAGTTTCAATTTTTTTTAAAATATTGTTAGTTAATTAGTTTTTTTTAATTTGTTTAGGTAATTTTTTTATTTCGGTAGTATAACTTTTTTATTTTTTAGCAGTTTCAATTGGCTTTTTTACCTTGGTAATTAGGTTTTTTTAGTTTTTTAGTCATTTTTATAGAGCACTGGTTCTTATTTCGGTTATTTTTACAGAGTATGGGTTATTATTTATGAATTAGTGTAGAGTGGTTGTGGGTTTTTTTTATGTTTGGGGTTTTTTTTGTGGTTTTCGTGGTTTGTTTTGGGGAGGTTTGGTTGTTTTTGTGTGTGTGTTTTCTTGTAGGTTTTTTTTGGGTTTTTTGTTTCATTTTTTGGGGGATTTTTGTTGCTTTGGTTTTTTCTTTTTTTTTTGTATTGTTTTGGTTTTTTTGTGTTTTTTATAGTTTTTTTTGGGGGGGGGTTGTTTGTTTGTTTGGCTTTTTTGGTGCTTTTTTTGGTTGTTCAATTCGGGTTTTTTTGTGTTATTTTTGGGGTTTTTCGTGCGTTTTCGTGTTTTTTTCCTTTGTTCGTTTGACTTTTGCTGCGGGTTTTTTGTGTTGTGGGGGGTTTTTTGTTCATTTTGTTTTATTTTGGGGGGGCAAGGTAATGTTTTAATGTTTAGCACCCCCTGAACTTTACCAAACCAACGACCCTGAGCCCAGATTTTGGGTCACACCGGCCACTCACCAACCATGTGTTTGCGCACGTGGGCCATGGTGTAGAACTTCTTCTCGCAGATCTCGCAGGAGAACTTCTTCTCGGCGTAGCCGTGCACGATCTTGATGTGCTCGTGCAGGGACCAGAGCTTCTTGAAGGATTTGTTGCAGGACACGCACTGGGGTGGACACAGAGAGCGGGGTCAGGGAGGCTTGGGGTGCTGGGGGGGGTTCCACCCGGCAAAAAAAAAAAAAAGGCCCCGAAACGGTGAAAAAGGCGCCTGGGAATGTGGATTTTGGGATTTAGGCTGGAGGGGAGGGGAAGGGGAGATGCTGCTGGTGTGCCTGGTGTCTCCTGATCCCCAAAATCCAACGGGATATGGACACCTCAACAGGCCACGGGGCTGCTGGGCTGGGAGAACCCAAAGCCTTGGAAAGGAAGGATGCAAAGCCTTGGAGAGGGAGAATCCAAAGCCTTGGAAAGGAAGGATCCAAACTGTTGGAGAGGGAAGGATGCAAAGCCTTGGAGAGGGAAGGATCCAAACTGTTGGAGAGGAAGGATCCAAAGCCTTGGAAAGGAAGGATCCAAAGCCTTGGAAAGGATGGATCCAAAGCCTTGGAGAGGAAGGATCCAAAGCCTTGGAAAGGATGGATCCAAAGCCTTGGAGAGGGAAGGATCCAAAGCCTTGGAGAGGAAGGATCCAAAGCCTTGGAGAGGAAGGTTCCAAAGCCTTGGAGAAGGAAGGATCCAAACCATTGGAATGGTAAAATCCAAACCCTTGGAGTGGGAAAATCCAAACATTTTCAGTGAGAAGGATCCAAACCCTTGGAGTAGAAAGAATCCAGACCCTTGGAGTGGGAAGAATCCAAACTCTGGAGCGAGAAAATCCAAACGCTTGGAGAGAGAAAATCCAAACCCGTGGAGAGGGAAGGATCCAAACTCTTGGAATAGAAAGAATCCGAACATTTTCAGTGAGAAGGATTCAAACCCTTGATGCAGAAAGAATCCAAACACTCCGAGTGGGAAAATCCAAACTCCTGGAGAAGGACAAACCCAACAGAGCTGGAGGAGGCCGACACCGTCAAATTCCCAAAGCCCCATCCAGGCCTCTCTACCCCCCAAATCCAGCTGTGGCCAGTCCAGGCTCTCCCATCCCGCTGGATCTCCATGGAAAGCAGCTCCTGCCCTGCTGGATCTCCATGGAAAGCAGCTCCTGCCCTGCTGGATCTCCAAGGAAAGCAGCCCCCATCCCGCTGGATCTCCATGGAAAGCAGCTCCCATCCCGCTGGATCTCCATGGAAAGCAGTTCCCATCCTGCTGGATCTCCAAGGAAAGCAGCTCCCATCCTGCTGGATCTCCATGGAAAGCAGCTCCCATCCTGCTGGATCTCCATGGAAAGCAGCCCCCATCCCGCTGGATCTCCATGGAAAGCAGCTCCCATCCTGCTGGATCTCCAAGGAAAGCAGCTCCCATCCCTCTGGATCTCCAAGGAAAGCAGCTCCCATCCCTCTGGACCTCCATGGAAAGTAGCTCCCATCCTGCTGGATCTCCATGGAAAGCAGTTCCCATCCTGCTGGATCTCCATGGAAAGCAGCTCCTGCCCTGCTGGATCTCCATGGAAAGCAGTTCCCATCCTGCTGGATCTCCATGGAAAGCAGCTCCTGCCCTGCTGGATCTCCAAGGAAAGCAGCTCCCATCCCTCTGGATCTCCAAGGAAAGCAGCTCCCATCCCTCTGGACCTCCATGGAAAGCAGCTCCTGCCCTGCTGGATCTCCATGGAAAGCAGCTCCCATCCCTCTGGATCTCCATGGAAAGCAGCTCCCATCCCTCTGGATCTCCATGGAAAGCAGCTCCCATCCTGCTGGATCTCCATGGAAAGCAGCTCCTGCCCTGCTGGATCTCCATGGAAAAGCAGCTCCCATCCTGCTGGATCTCCATGGAAAGCAGCTCCAATCCCACTGGATCTCCATGGAAAGCAGCTCCAATCCCACTGGATCTCCATGGAAAGCAGCTCCCATCCCTCTGGACACTCCAGGATCAGATCCTGGAGCAAATCCCGGCGTCAGCTCCTCCTGCTGTGCTCTCTCTCTTCATCCATTAAAGGTGACACCGGAATGTGAGAATTCCATCCCCAAACCCCTGTGGAATGCCCAGGAAATCGGGAGGATTTCACGGAGCTCTTCCTTTTCCCAGCAGCTCTTCCTCAAAACTTCATTAAAAAAAAAAATAAAAATCCGTGCCCGATGTGGAAATTCCAGCTGGAAATCCTGGAGCGTGAGGAAACCAAATCATCTTCACCTCGGAGGGCACAGGGAGGAGTTTTGTCTTCTTTGGGTTTTTTTTTGGGGGGGGATGTTTGGGATTTCGGGGAATCTCTCCGCTTCCCAGCCCTTCCCACCAGTCAGAAGGGCTGGGTGCTGATTAATTAACAAATTAACTGATCCTGCTCGTTTGGGCTGCTTCTTCTCCGCTTCCAGGGGGCTGGAATCTCTGCAGGTTTGGGAATTCTGGACCCCCCCCACAGCACCTGCTGGGATTCCCCTCTTGGGGAGGGGGGGAAAAAAAAAACCCAATTCCTAGAGAGCAAAGAAATTCCAGGGAATGACCCCAAATCCTTGGGTTTACAGTGAAACGAGCCCTTGGAGAGAAGGGTGGGGGCAAAGTCTACAACTTGAATTAAAGAATTCAATAATTAAGAAGTCATTAATTAAGAATTAAGGATCAATAAAACAAAACACACGGAGAGGAACCATCACAGAGCCCGAGGCGGCGACAGGAATTCGGGGAAGGTGCTGATGGTGACGGAGGAAAAAAAAAAAAAAAGCAGAAATTACCTGGAGAAACAGATTCCTTCCATCCCTGGGGTGAAAAACTGGGAGGAGCCAGCCTTGATTCTCATTTTTACCTGACATGAAAGCGTTTTTATTCCAGGACAAAGCTCCCCCTTGGCACATTTAACCCCGAGTTAAGGGAAATTTTAGTGGTTTTTTTTTTTTCCCCTCAATCCTGTTGGCAATCGGAATAAAAACACAACAACAGGCAGCTGGAAAAAACACATCCCAAAGGTCAGGAGAGAACAGGAATTGTTGGATTTGTTCTTGGGTACTGAGGGCGTGAAGGTGACTCTCACTGGGAGGTTTCTGGACCAGATTCCTCTGGATTTACACCGTAATTTCTGTAATTTCTCTTTAAATCTTTAATCTCTATGAATTCTCTTTTTTCCTGTCACATGTGTGGATGGACGCAGGGTGTTTCTCCATCTGACGTGTTCAAAATATTCAGGAATTCCTGCTTAAATTTTAATTTCCTGCCTCGATTCCTTTTAGTTTTAAAATTCCTGCTTAAATTTTGTGCTGTGAATGAGCACCCTGCATGCCAGGGCATTTCTTAAATTCCCATTTAAATGTTCCCCTGCTGCACTCAACTTCAAAAATATTTCTTTCAAAAGCTGGAAAAACTCAATTTATATTAAGAAATCCTTCCTTGAGCTGAAACATAAGAAAAAAAAAAAAAAAACCCAAAAAAAAGCAAAACAAAACAACAAACCAAGCCAGAGTTACACAGAGCTGGGAAAAGAGCTTGGAAAAAGAGAAATTGCAATAAATATTCCACATCTCCCACACAGTGGGAGCTGAGGATCAACCCAGATCAGCACTGAAAGCAAACAAACAATGAAAAATGTTCAATTATTGTGCTCAAACTCTCTCACACAAAAAAAAAAAAACCAAAAACCCCTCCTTGCCCTGCAAATTCCAGCTGCCCAAAAATCCAACCGAAACCGCTGCTGTTGGGAGGATTTCAGGAGGAGGTGGGTGAAAATAAAGCCAAAAAAAAAAGCAGATTTGGGGTGCAGAGAGAGGAGCAGTGCCCCAGTTCCCTGGCATGGAGGTGCCCACAGGGCCAGGCACAAACCCCAGGGGGATCAGGAACTCTGGAGCTCTTCCCAAAGCTCCCAAAACTTCCTGGCAGAGCCGGGGGAAGATCAGGAAAAATAAAAAAATTGAGATTTTTGTGTCTCCGGGGAGATTTGCTGGGGTTTCCTGGCAGGCTCGGGGCGCAGGTGCTGAATTCCAGCCTTTTGGGAATTCCCTTTGTCTCGTGGTCTCAGCGGGGTTTAAACCCCGTTTTAAGCCCGGCTCAGCTCCTGCCTGTCTGGGATCTGAGAGATTTCCCGTTCCAGGGAATGCCTGGAATTCTGTTTCCCCTGGAAACCTCACCTGGCCACGCTGTGGGACTGCATTTCCAGGCACTGAAAGCCCAGGAACTCTAAACTCAGCGAGAGCTGCGGGTGCTGTGCTCGGCAGGAGGAGGAGGAAGAGGAGGAGGATTTACCACAGAACTTCAGGTTTTTGGGACCAATTCCTCCAGATTCTGACCCTGCTAAAGGAGCTTCGTGCTCCCAACTCACAGTTTACTCCTGGAGTAACTGCTCGGAGCAGCTGAGCGCTCTTTTCCCTGCCATTCCCTCCTTTTGGGAGACCCCAAAACTTGGGATAAAGCGGAGCCCGGCTCAGCACCTGCGGCCGTGCAAAAAGAGATTGTTTTTATTATTATTATTTTTTTTTTTTTGGTCCACCAGCCGGATCCAGGGCAGGCCAGGAGGTGTGGGGGACCTGGCAAAGCAGGCGAGCAGGACCTACCTGGATGTTTTTTTCACAGTCAGTTTGCTGGTGGAGGGACAGCTCGCTCTCTAGCACAAACTTCTTCCCACACTTGTCGCAGATCTGCATCCGCCTGTGGGTGACGTTCATGTGCTTCTCCAGGTACCAGCGCGTGTTAAACACCCTGGGGCACTTCTCACAGGTCAGAGTCTCCTTCTCCTCGCACTTGGATTTCTGCACGGGCGCCTTGGGCTCCTTGGCAGCTTTCTTCTTCCGCTTGGGGGGCTCGGCGCTCTTCCTGCGACCCCGCGTGGCTCGGGGCGCCGGGGAGGCGGCGGCGGCGGCGGCCGAGGCGGCTCTCCTGCTTCTCCTCTGGCCAACGCTGACCTTCTCCACTCTCTTCTCCTTTTTCTTCTGCCTCTCGTTCTCCTCGTAATCGTTGCTGTCCTCCGTGGCCTCCTCTTCCCCGCTGTCACCCTCCTCCTCTTCCTCACTGCTGCTCTTAAGGACAGCAGTCTCTTTGGACTGGGAGGGGACACCCTTCTCCCCTTTGGACACATTTAAGGTTTGGTTGTTAAGGTTTACCTCCACTATAATCTGCTCCCTTTTGTAAGTCACTTCGTCTTCCTCCTCCTCCTCCTCCTCCTCCTCCTCCTCCTCGGAGTCGTCGGAGTTTTCCCTGTCTTCTTTCACGGCCCGGACCTCTCCTACGGCTCTGCTCTCCCTGAAAAACGGCGGCTGCTCCTCCCTCTCGTGGAGGTGGCCTTTGCTGGCTGCTTTGCTGTCCACCAGCACCGAGAAGGGGCTCCCCGACTCCCTCTTGTACACCTTGGTGGACAGGTCCAGCTCCTGGCCGGGGTAGAAGGCGGGCGGCCCCTCCTGCGCCATGCCGGCCCCGGGGGGCTCCCCCTTGGCTGCCTGGCTCATCTGGGGGGGCTCATGGGGCGCCCTCCGTCCCGGGGGGGCTGCTCCGGCCCGGCGCCTCTTCCATCGGAGCCCGGCGGGGTCGGGAGGGGAGTCCTGGCTGGGCTGGGGGGGTCGGGATCACGGCAGGGGCAGGGCGCTGGGGAGGGATCTTCTGCAGCAAGCGGAGCCCTCGAGCATTTTATCTGCAAGAGACAAGGGGAGAAGGGTCAGGGAGTCGTGGGTGGGATCGGGGAATGGGCGCTGGGATTGGGAAATTGGTGCTGGGATTGGGGAATCGGTGCTGGGATCAGGGAATGGGCACTGGGATCAGGGAATCGGCCCTGGAATTGGGGAATGGGCACTGGGATCAGGGAATCAGCACTGGGATCAGGGAATGGGCCCTGGAATTGGGGAATCAGCACTGGGATCAGGGAATCAGCACTGGGATCGGGGAATCAGCACTGGGATCGGGGAATCCAGCACTGGGATCGGGGAATCAGCACTGGGATCGGGGAATCAGCACTGGGATCGGGGAATCCAGCACTGGGATCAGGGAATCAGCACTGGGATCGGGGAATCCAGCACTGGGATCGGGGAATCAGCACTGGGATCTGGGCAAGTTCGGGGTTTGTGGGGCTGGGGAAAAGCCCCCGGGGTTTTTTTTTCCAGGAGGAGCTGAGGGTGTGTGGGGTTGGCAAAGGGACAAACAGCAGGGAGAGGAAAATTCCCAGCAGGAGAATTCCCAGGGAATGGAAATCCAGGCAATGGATGCTCTCCGTGCACCACAGAATCACCGCTGGGCCACAGCCCAGTTTCTCTTGGATTTCTGGGAGTAGTGACTGGCAGCAGATTCCTAAGGAGTGGCAATCCAGGAATCCAAGGAAGATTCTCCACCCACCACAGACCACCTCAGCTGTTTCTCCCGGGTTCCTGGGGGGCACTGGTGGCCCCCCAAACTCTGCTCTGCCCCCACAAACACGGGGCACACGGACCCCAAAGCACCCCAAACCTCCCCCAGCCCGTCTCACGTATTCCAGAGCCACATTCCAACCACAGAGCCGTGCCCGAGGAATCTCAGCGGAGCCATTATCACCTAGGCCAGACCAGGGAACACCCTGGAGATCCAAGGTTTTGAGGGATTTGAGGAATTCTTCCTTTGCCTCTCCCTCCTTTCCCCCAGCTCCTCAATCCCCACAGTATCGGTTTGCCCATCCACTTTTTGCCCCCGTGGTTTTCCAAGCTGGAATTTGCCCGGGACGCTGCCACTTCCTCCTGCGGGAAGCGCCACGTGGTCCCTCATGGACACAAAGCAACAATCAATCAATCCCTCACATTTCTTTTTTTTTTTTTTTTTTTTTTCACCGGGACAAGTCCAGTTTGGGAGCTCGGGATGGTTTGGATCCCATCGGGAACACCCTGGGAATTCCTGAGCTAAAACCTGGGATTGGAGGGTGCAGGGAAGGAGGATTAAGGACAGAGACATCCCAGAACGGGATGGAAGGGACCCCTAATCCTATCCAGGGACACCTTCCATGATCCCACAGAGTGCTCCAGCCTGGCCTGGGACACTTCCAGGGATGGAGCAGTCAGAGCTTCCCTGGGAATTCCATCCCAGCCAGGAATTCCTCCCCAGTATCCCACCCAACACTCCTCTCTGCCAGAGATTCCTGTATCATCATTCCCCCTTCCACACCAGAATTTTTCTCCACTTTGGAGTGAATTTTACCTGGGCAGGAGATGAACCAACCAGCCCCTGAATAATTAACATTAATTATTAATAACTGTAAAGAGCATCTTTGCAAAGTGCCACACTGAAAGGGAAAGAAAGGAAAAATAACCAGTTTGATTACAAAACTCCATTAAAACAGCTTCTTGAGCACTTCTCTCCTGGGGTTTCCAAATTATTGCAGTGACCAGAGCAGGGCCCATTCCCAAATCCCACAGTCCCAGCTCCACAGGTGAGGCAGGAAATCCCAGGAGATGAGCTGATAATGGGAGATCCCGGGAAATGGGTGCTCAGACAGAAAAAAAAAAAACCCAAAAAAACATAAAACAAACCGGGTTTGGCCAGCCGGGATTCCCAACCCTACACCCAGGAAGCCGTGGGAAGGATGAATCCCGGTTTAGCTTTTCCTTCAAGGAGGGGGGTGAGAGCTCAGAAAATTCCCTGTTCCACGCAGAAAATCCCTGATTTATTTCCCCACCGCCTTAAGCATCTCTAGGAAGCTGCGGGAGGAATTCAGGAATCGCACCGCAGAGCCAGGAAAGCACAAAACTTACCATGAAAAAGGAAATTTCACCTTTTCCCCCCCACCCCGTTTACCGAAAAAAAAAAAAAAAAAATCCTGCCAATATTTCACCTCTGCTCACTCACATTTTTTTTTATATGTGTAAAAAAAACCACTTCTTTTTATCAACAGGTACCACCTCAAATCGAGCCCACAGAGGGGTTTTATCCTGAATTATCAAAGCTGTTTGCTGCAAAAACCACTTCGCTCTGCAGCATCAGCAGCTGCTGTGGCTTTGAACCTTTCACTGCCGCCCTCGAGGGACCCACAACTTTCAAAACCATTATTTAAATAAAAAGCAAAAAGCCCTCCTTGGCCATTTAGTGCAAACAGCAGCTCTGAAATACTGCCCCAAAAACGCTCTTAAAACACTTTTTTTTTTTTTTTCCCTTCCTCCTTTTAAATTTCTAATCCCCAAAGCAGCATTTGGGTATTTTTAATCCCAAAACACCCAAACGTTTTTTTTTTGTTGTTTTAAAGGTGAATCTAATTTTATCAAGGCCGATTTTTTTCCACAGAACAAATGCCAGTCACGATGCCAAAGGAGAGATGCAGGCCCTGATTAAGATGTAAAAAGGAAACGAGTTTCAAAGCGATTTTTGATGCTTATCAAGCCCCAAACCTGGGGAATATCTGCAGAACGAACCGAGCAATCAAAGGTTTGCAAAGTCTCCGACATGAAAAGCTCGAACTCTGAAGAAAAAAGAGCACAATTTGCAGACAAAAGAGTGGGTGGAGGAAGCTGGTGAGTGTGTGGGAGCAACTTCACACCGAGCTTCTGAAGAAAAACCGCATTTTTTTGGTGTTATCGGCACTAAAAATAGAGAGATTCGGGCTCGGCTGGGGAGGCCTCGGGCCCGGCCTGGGCTGGGCTCGGGAGAGCGGGGCCGGCCCGAAGGAAAAGCTGAGGAAAAACTGAGGGAAAAGTGGGCAAAAACTGAGGAAAAACAGGATTTCAGGAGAAGGGGAGGATGTGAGGGAAGCAGGAGGCCAGGAAAAATGAGGGTGTGAGGAAAAGTTGAGGAAAAAACTGAGGGTGTGAGGGAAAAACTGGGGGGAAACTGCCTGAGGGTGTGAGGGAAAACTGCCTGAGGGTGTGAGGAGAAAATTGAGGAAAAAACTGAGGGTGTGAGGGAAAAATTAAGGAAAACCTGACTGAGGATGTGAGGAAAAATGAGGATTTCAGGAAAAGCTGAGGATTTGAGGAAAAACTGAGGGTTTCAGGAAAAGATGAGGATGTGAGGAAAAGCTGAAGGCGTAAGGAAAAACAGGATTTCAGGAAAAGCTGAGGGTGTGAGGAAGTTTTCTTACTGAAATCCCCAGGTCATGTGAATTCTGGAGAGAGAAGAGAACCAGCGGGGGAAAAAAACACAGATTGCATCGGGAAAACACCAACTAAGGGCTAAAATGACATTTTGGGGATGTCCTGTGCAGGAATTGGACACGATCCTTGAGGCTCCCTTTAGCAGGATACTCTACGATTTCATAAACAGCTCAATAAACCTGCAATATTGCAATAAAAAAAGCCTCAATAAACTCTCCCGGTTGGAAGCACAGGTGCCTGGAACAGGCCCAGCCATTCCCAAACAGTGGGAAAACACATCTGAAGGGAATTATTTCAATTATTTCTCTCAGCCCCCAGTCTCCCTTCTTTCTCTGTGCATCCTGGCTGCTTTAGGTGCAAAAAAAAAAACCAAACCAAAAACTCTCCAAAATAATAATAATAAAAAAAAAACCCACAAAACAAAAACAACCCCCCCCCCAAAAAAAAAAACCCACAAAAAAACCACAAGAAAACCCCAAAAAAACCTCCAAAACAAACAAAAAAAAACCCCACCACCAACCTGCAAATCTGTTTTTAAGTGGGGAAGTTTTATCTCCCAGAGCCTCACTTCTGCACATCCCGGGGCTTTTGCATTTCCATGGGAAGTGCTGGAGCTGCCTCAGCCCATGGAAATGCAAAATAAATGCAAAGTAAATGCAAAATAAAGCGCTGAGTGCTGCTAACGACTCTATTCCTATTCCTATTCCCATTCCCAAACCTCGGGACCCACCTGAGCTGCAAGAGCCTCAAACCATTCAGGAAAATAATCCTGAAAGGCAACCAGGAAAGAGAAATCCCATCTTTGGGAATTGGGAGGGGATTTGGGAGCAGCATTCCCAATCCCTGTGGAAAACAGGGAAAAAAAAAAATAAAAAAAATCAGAGCTCTGCTGCCGCTGCCAGCCCCGAATTCCTTGGGAACAGCTTTTCCTTCAACTCCAGAGAGCCCGGGTGGGGACACAAAACCCTGGAGAAGAGCAGATAAATCCTGTCAATTCTGGAATTCCACCTCATCTGACCCTTTTTTTACCCTCCCCAGCTTTTTTTTTGTTTTTCTTGAGCTTTTTGTTCCTAAAATAACCAAGGATAGGTCCAGGAGAGCCTCGGCGAGCAGAGCAGCCGGAATAGCCTGGAGAGGGGATAAATCCTGTAAATTCTGGAATTCCAGAGCGAGTTCCAGCCCGGGGATGCAGCTCCCACCTCATCCCGCTGCTTTTCCAGCTGCTTTTTTGGCAAATCCCAAAAATAACCCGGGTGGGGGTTTTGCTGACTCAGCAGGCAGCACTCTTGCTCTTTTCTTTTTTCTTTCTTTCCTCCTTTCTTCCTTTCCTTCCTTTCTTTTTTCCTTTCTTTCTTTCTTTCTTTTTTCCTTTCTTTTATTTTATTTCTCCCCTGTCTGGAGCTGGGAATTTCCCTCCAAACGTTCCACAGACTCCTGGAAAATCAGATTCCCAAATCCCAGGAAAAAAACCCAAACAAAAATCCTTAAAGCCATTAAAACAGAAAAAAAAAACAAAAAAACCCACGAAGAGGAACCCTCAGGCTTTTCCCTGATTTTTCATGAGGAACGATCTGGCTGCATCCAGATTTTTATTTTTTTTTTTTGGGAGACACAAAGCCTTTTCAACCCAGCGATTCCTGGATTTTTTTCAAGCATTATCTCCATGAAAAAAAATCAGTTCCAGAGGTTTCCAGTTGAGAATTCAGCATTAAAATCCCTCGGATTTTGCAATAAATGAGGTGGGGTTTTTTTTACTGAATCTAAAGTAGTTTTAGATTTTACAGCCACAAACTCAAAACTTTTTTTTTTACTTGAAGTAGAAAAAACCCCCAAAATCTTAAAATAACTTTGAATTCTTTACCCTGAAATCACAACTCCAGGACCCTCCCACCACCTGAAACATCCAAAAAGTTAAAAAGCTGTGGCTGAAGTAGGCAATTCCAATCTATTCCTTTGCATCTTTTAATGCAAAAACCACCCCTGAAAATAAGATTAAAACACACCCAGGTGGTTCCCTGGTTCACACTTCCCTTTGATCACTTTTTTTTTTATCATCATCTGATCATTTTTAGACCAAAAAAAAAAAAAAAAGGCTTTCTACGACCACATTAAAAGCTCTTCTCACCCTTTAAATTTATAAAACTGTCCGAATAGGTGCCAAAATTCCTTTTTTTTTTTTTTCCCCTTTAAAACCTCTGATTTTCATCCCTCTCTGCTGATGCACCTCGAAGAAAACTAAAGGGTTTTATTCAGATTTTATTTCAATGATGGCATCACTGACCACCCCCCCCACCCCGGGGTCCAGGAAAGGTGGAAGCCTCAAAAAGGAAATCTGTCATCAAGATTTGCCCAAAATTAGCATTTTTTCCCCCCAAAGAGGTGTCTCAGTGTCCTTGGATATGCAGAGGAGTAAATGAAGTGTGAATATCCTGCCCCAAAGCCACCTTGGAATTCCCACCTGGACATTTCCCCCCTGCAGGAAAAAAAAAATTGCAATTTCAGCACGGATTTGGCAAAAATTAAGAAGTTTTTACGCCCCGGCCCCTTAAATGAGACTTTTGCAATGGAGAGAATGGGGAAAAACGAGCAAATTTTAGGGTTTTTTGCAAAACTCAGGAATTTTTTGCACTGCCCATCCCTGCCCCGGCACAATTTATATTTTTATAGTGATCAAACGTTGAAATAATTCCCTCAGAATGTCACACACCAACTTCAGAGTCTCTCACTCGCGCTTTAATATCATTTTTAAATCCTTTGGGATTCGTTTCCAGGCTGCCAGCATGGAAAAAATCCTTAAAAAAAAAAAAAAACAACCAAAAAAACCAAACCCATTTGACATTTTGGAGCTTTGCTGAGAGCGGAAAAAAAAAAAGAAAAATTAAAAATTTAACAGCCAGAAATCACCAAAAATCAACTCTGGCTCCCCACCAAGTGCGAATTGAACCCCTCCAAAATAAAATTTGCTCCTCCCACACCACTGGGGAGGCTGAAAATCCTTCCCTGTTCTCACTTCACCACCCAAAATTTGGATTTTGGGATCCCCAGCAAGGTGGGGAAAGGCTCCGTGGCGACCCCAAAGCCCGTCCTGTCCTCACTTGGATCCTCCTCCCACCTTCCCCTCTCAGAATTCCCACAAAAAAACACACCTGAAAACCCCTGAAAAAGGGGATTTTTACATCTTTTAGTGGGATTTCTGTGGGATTCCCAAATTCCCATCAGTGCTGAGGGACAAACAACTCCAGGAGCTTCCCCTTCCTTTCCTCACCTGGACTTTTTTTGGGATCTCCCTCTCCAAATTCCCACAAAAACACCCCTAAAGGCTCTGGGTTTGTACCTTTTAGTGGGATTTCTATAGGATTCCCCAATTCCCCTCAGTGCTGAGGGACAAACAGCACCGAGAGCTTTCCCCTCCTGTCCTTCCCAGCACTTTTTTTTTGGGATCTCCCTCTAAAATCCCATAAAAAACACCCCTGAAAACTCGGGGTTTTTATCTTCTAGTGGGATTTCTATAGGATTCCCAAATTCCCCTCAGTGCTGATGGACAAACAGCACTGAGAGTTTTCCCTTCCCGTCCTTCCCAGCACTTTTTTTTTGGATATCCCTCTAAAATCCCATAAAAACAGCCCTGAAAACTCGAGGTTTTTACATCTTTTAGTGGGATTTCTGTGGGATTCCCAAATTCCCCTCAGTGCTGAGGGACAAACAACTCCGGGAGCTTCCCCTTCCTTTCCTCACCTGGACTTTTTTTGGGATCTCCCTCCCCAAATTCCCACAAAAACACCCCTGAAGGCTCTGGGTTTGTACCTTTTAGTGGGATTTCTATGGGATTCCCCAATTCCCTTCAGCGCTGATGGACAAACAGCACTGAGAGTTTTCCCTTCCTGTCCTTCCCAGCACGTTTTTTTTGGGATCTCCCTCTAAAATCCCATAAAAACAGCCCTGAAAACTCGGGGTTTTTACATCTTTTAGTGGGATTTCTATGGGATTCCCAAATTCCCCTCAGTGCTGAGGGACAAGCAACTCCAGGAGCTTCCCCTTCCTTTCCTCACCTGGACTTTTTTTGGGATCTCCCTTTCCAAATTCCCACAAAAACACCCCTGAAGGCTCTGGGTTTGTACCTTTTAGTGGGATTTCTGTGGGATTCCCAAATTCCCCTCAGTGCTGATGGGCAAACAGCACTGAGAGCTTTCCCTTCCCGTCCTTCCCAGCACCTTTTTTTTTGGGATCTCCCTCTAAAATCCCATAAAAAACAGCCCTGAAAACTCGGGGTTTTTACATCTTTTAGTGGGATTTCTGTGGGATTCCCAAATTCCCCTCAGTGCTGAGGGACAAGCAACTCCAGGAGCTTCCCCTTCCTTTTCTCACCTGGACTTTTTTTGGGATCTCCCTCTAAAATCCCATAAAAACACCCCTGAAGGCTCTGGGTTTGTACTTTTTAGTGGGATTTCTATGGGATTCCCCAATTCCCCTCAGTGCTGAGGGACAAACAGCACCGAGAGCTTTTCCCTCCTGTCCTTCCCAGCACCTTTTTTTTTGGATATCCCTCTAAAATCCCATAAAAAACACCCCTGAAGGCTCTGGATTTGTACCTTTTAGTGGGATTTCTATGGGATTCCCCAATTCCCCTCAGTGCTGAGGGACAAACAGCACCGAGAGCTTTTCCCTCCTGTCCTTCCCAGCACCTTTTTTTTTGGATATCCCTCTAAAATCCCATAAAAAACACCCCTGAAGGCTCTGGATTTGTACCTTTTAGTGGGATTTCTATGGGATTCCCCAATTCCCCTCAGTGCTGAGGGACAAACAGCACCGAGAGCTTTCCCTTCCTGTCCTTCCCAGCACTTTTTTTTTGGGATCTCCCTCTAAAATCCCATAAAAAACACCCCTGAAAACTCGAGGTTTTTACATCTTTTAGTGGGATTTCTATGGGATTCCCAAATTCCCTTCAGTGCTGAGGGACAAACAACTCCAGGAGCTTCCCCTTCCTTTCCTCACCTGGACTTTTTTTGGGATCTCCCTCTCCAAATTCCTACAAAAACACCCCCGAAGGCTCGGGGTTTGTATCTCCCAGTGGGATTTTGGCAGCTGAATTCCCAAATTCTCCTTGTGCCCGTGGACAAACAGCAGCAGGAGCTTTCCCTGGTGTCTCTACCTCGACATTTTGGGGATCTCCGTCCAAAATCCCATTAAAAAAAAAAATCCCACCTGGAGGGGGGGGTCCAGTTTCACCCCTCCCAGTGGGATTTGGGTGTGGAATTCCCAAATTCTCCGGGATCAGCCCCGAGGTTGTCACCGGGTGTGACCCAAATTCCAGAGCTCCCGTCCCTGGTGCCTCCCACGACTCCTGATCCATCTCCAGCAGCTCCAGAGCTGTTCCCAAACTCTTGTTTTGGGAGCAGAAGAGGCAGTTTTGGGGGGAAAAAAACCCCAAATTAGCTTTTAGGACTTTGAGAGAAGGCGGCCGAGGGCGCCTGGTTCCACGTGGATTTATGAGGAATGAGATCCCAAAAAAACCTCCAGTCCCATGTGGATTTATGGGGAATGAGATCCCAAAAAAACCTCCAGTCCCAAAAGGATTTATCAGGAATAAGTTCCCAAAAAAACCTCCAATCCCATTTGGATTTATGGGCAATGAGATCCCAAAAAAACCTCCAGCCCCATGTGGATTTATCAGGAATGAGATCCCAAAAAAACCTCCAGTCCCATGTGGATTTATGGGGAATGAGATCCCAAAAAAACCTCCAGTCCCATGTGGATTTATGGGGAATGAGATCCCAAAAAAACCTCCAGTCCCAAACAGATTTATTTCCAGAGGGAAAAAAATCCCATTTCCAGTGGGAAAAATCCCATTTCCAGAAGGGAAAAAAAATCCCATTTCTAGTGGGAAAAAAATCCCATTTCCAGAGAAAAAAAAATCCCATTTCCAGAGAAAAAAAAATCCCATTTCTAAGGAGAGCAAGCCCAGCAGAAGGTGCTGGAAAAGCTGCTGGGAAACGCTGGGAAAAGTCCCAGTGTGAAACCTCCTGAGGGAAGGGCAGGAATCCCTGCCAGGGTTTCACTCCCTGTTTTCCAGGAGGGAGGAGCAACCCCCAGAATTCCAAAAAATCACCTGGAAAAACAGATTTGGGAACTGGAGTTTTTAGGGGAAGTTCGTCTCTTTGCTAATTGTGAGGAGGGCAGGAATTTTGCTCCCAAATCTTGGAAAAAAACTCCTCCCCCTCCCCAAAAAAAAAGGCACAAGTTGGGATGGAGTTGGACTCATTTCTATGGGGGCGTGTTTAAAACAAAACCTACATTTAAAAAAAAAAATTAAAGAAATTAAAATGCTCTTTAAGGCATCAAACCCACTCGAAACACTCCCTGGGGTCCAGAGATTTCCTTAAATTCTGCTCCAATCCAGAGCTGCTGGAAAGGTTTTTAAGGCCTTGTGTTTCCAGTGGGAACAGCTGGGAATGAGGTGCTGGGAGCCAGGGAAGAACGGGTTAAAAAAATCCACAATTTTGGTGGGAAAAATCCATATTTTTGTGGAAAAAAATCCACATTTTTTTTGTGGAAAAAAATCCACATTTTTGGAGGAAAAAAATCCACATTTTTGGTGGAAAAAATGGGAAAAATTCAACCACGTTCAACCACCCTGAGGGATCCTCACCTGGATCTGCTTTAATATTTAAAGAGTGAAACCCTATGTATTATATACTATAAATAAAATATTATAGATATGAAATATATTATATATTTATAGAAATACTATATAAATACATATATTTCTATATGTACAAGAATATAAATACAGGTATGCATATAAAAATACATGTAACTGGATATGAATATGAGCATATAATATGAATAAAATAAACAGAAGTAGAAAGTATTTTAATAGAATAATATTACTATTAATTAATATTTTAATATCATAATGATTCACTGAAGTAAAAATATTTTAATAGAATATTGATATTAATTAACATTAATATTTTTAATATCATAACGATTCACAGAATATCAGAGAAATCTCTGCCCGCTGCTTCCTTTCAGTTCTACCTATTGATTTTATTTTTTTTTTTAATAGAACCAGGAATAAATTTAATTTATTTTTTTATTATTTTTATTTTTGGCCAGGCCCCTGAGAAATAGGTCAGCCAGGAGAGGAGTTTTGTAAGGCTCTGAAATGCACCTGTGCCATCTCAGGTGTGCTCTGGGCACGGCCCTGCTCCTCCTGTTTACTGCAAAAAAAAAAAAAATCCATCTCAGGGCTCTGGGAAACCTTGAGCCCTCCCCCAAAAAAAAGCCTTTGGATTGATAAAAAGTTTCTATTTTTTAATATTTAAAGAGTGAAACTCCCTGAGAATCAAATGAACTTTGCAGAAAAATCCACTTTTTTTTTTATTTTTTCCCTAATTATTGTGAGGGTGAAACCTCCAAATATTCACCCAATAAAATCCTGAAAGGGTGATGAGCACAGGTTCAGTAAAAAGGTAAATTAATGCTGCTTTGAAAAGCGAAATTATCTCTAAAAATGGACATCATCTCCCTTTGACAAGGAGTAAAGTTGCAGCTCTCGGGGTGAAATCCACGACTCTGAAAGCACAGCACCCCAATATCTTCTGTTTTGGGGGGTTTGGCCCTGATTTCCACCCTTCCTACAGCAAGGTTTCCTCTGAAATCCAGCAGAAAACAGGATTTTCCTCTGAAATCATCAGTGAGGGGTCGCCCCAGATCATTATCAGATAATAAAGTCAATTAAAACCCTTCACTGATCTGCAATGCCTGAGCATCCCCTGATCAGACCAGCACTCCAGAGGTGTTTCACCAAATAATCCCAAGGCAGAAACAGCCAGGGATGGCCCCAAATCCCATTGCCAGTGGAAAAAAATCCCATTTCCAGTGGGGAAAAAATCCCATTCCTAATGGGAAAAATATTCCATTTCCAGTGGGAAAAAGTCCCATTCCTACTGGGAAAAAATCCCATTTCCAGAGGGAAAAAATCCCATTGCCAGTGGGAAAAAATCCCATTTCCAGAGGGAAAAAATCCCATTGCCAGAGGGGAAAAAATCCCATTTCCAGTGGGGAAAAAATCCCATTCCTAATGGGAAAAATATCCCATTTCCAGAGGGAAAAAAAATCCCATTCCTAGTGGGATTCCTGCAGCAAATAAAAATCAAAACCCAACCCTGAGCCCCCTGGCAGCCCAGGAAACGAGGCTGCTTAGCTGGAAAAAGAATATATGAAAAAATATTATTTAATATCTATATAGAAATATATATAAAATATGTATTATATATTTTATATATATAAAGTATATTAAAATATATAAAAATATGTAAAATACATTAAAATATATAAAAATATATATAAAATATATATAAAATATATAAAAATATATATAAAATATAAATAATATATATATAAAAATATATAAAAATATATAAAATATATATAGAAAATAAATATATATTAAAAAAATATTTTAAAATCCCTCATGAATTTGCATTTTCCTTTCACACAGCCTCTGCAAAAGCTCCCGGAGTTTCTGTCCCTGTTTGAGTTTGTATCCAAAGGTCGGGATCGCATCTGGAATTCCAGCGCTGCCCTGCCCGGGGCAGGGATGGGGCTCTGCATCCCTCCAGATTGATTCAAATCCACAAAAAAAAAAAAGAAAATAAAAAAGCGGCGGAGAAACGCACCTGGCGCACAGGTAAGGGAGGCGAAGGGGGTAAAGCCAGGGCGAGGTGAATTATCAGATACGATAAACGCGAGGGAGATTATCAGATACCAGAGACACAAAAGCCCTTCTAAAATCCCACTTGGCAACTCTACCAAGCCTTTCAAAACCACCGAAAAAAAATTAAATAAATAATTTTATTTTTTTTAAGCACAGACCAAGCATCGAGAGAGAGAGGTGTTTCACCAAATAATCCCAAGGCAGAAACATCCAGGGATGGCCACAAATCCCATTGCCAGAGGGAAAAAATCCCATTTCCAGTGGGAAAAAAGTCCCATTTCCAGTGGGGAAAAAAATCCCATTTCCAGAGGGAAAGAAGTCCCATTTCCAGTGGGAAAAAAGTCCCATTTCCAGTGGGAAAAAATCCCATTTCCAGTGGGAGAAAGTCCCATTTCCAGAGGGAAAAAGTCCCATTTCCAGAGGGGAAAAAAATCCCATTTCCAGAGGGAAAAAAATCCCATTTCCAGAGGGAAAAAAAATCCCATTTCCAGTGGGAAAAAGTCCCATTTCCAGTGGGCAAAAAAATCCCATTTCCAGGTAGACACAGATCAGAACTTCCAGCTGGGAAGAGCCCAGGTGCTTCCCAGACCTCACCTCCTCCATCCCCTTGCCCGCAGCGCTGCCAACAGAACCCGGGAGGATAAAAAAAAAAACCCCAAACCCCTCCCGTTCCTGACATCCCCCCTGCCCGCGGGACCTCCGCCGCTTCTCCCTTCAATCACTTCCACCGCACTCGCCTGCCACCGACGGCTTTCGCTGGGGAAACCCGCGGAGATGCGCCCGCCTCGGGGCTCCCCCCTTCCCCTGCACCCAAAAAAAAAATCACACCCGAAATCCCAACCCCGGGGCGCACGCCAGCAGGGAGCACCTGAAGGGGAAGGACGAGAATGAGAGATAAAACCCCGGTTTTACAGCCCAGAGCACGGTACCGGGCACCGCTGCCTGTGCGAGCCTCCCCGGTGACAACCCCCGCGGGTGACACCCGCCGGGACGGGGCAGGGGGGCGAGGGGACGCGCTCCAAACCCCTCAATCCTGCAGGAATGCTGCGTTCCCTCCGCTTTGCTCCGGGAAATCACCTTCCCTCCCCTCCCCTCCCCCAGGCAGGTGACACGGCCCCGTGCCCGCGGGGAGGGGACGCGGAGCCCCCGGGAACACCGAGCCCCTGGGAACACCGAGACCCCGGGAACACCGAGCCCCCGGAGCTGGGGCAGAGCCCCCGCATCCCGGACAGAGACCCCCGACCCCCGGTAGAACCCCCGGAGCCCAGACAGAGCTTCCAACCACGGGGAAAACCCCCTGACCCTGGGCAGAGCCCCCGGAACCCGGGCAGAGCTTCCAACCCTCAGGAAACCCTCCGACCCCGGGCAGAGCCCCCCGAGCTCGGGCAGAGCCCCCAACCCCAGGGGAACCCCCCGATCCCGGGCAGAGCCCCCCGGACCCCATCCCTGCCCTCCCGCCCCCTCCTCCTCCTCCTCCTCCTCCTCCCCGGCGGCTCCCCCGCTGTCCCCGCTCCCCTCCGGGCCCTGAGGCGCCCGTGCCCCGCTCCCCCCGCCGCCCACCGCCGGGCCGGGCCTAGCGCCGCTCGGCTGCGCCGCCAGGCCCGGGGGGAAGGAAGGGGGGAAGGGGCTCGGCGGCCTCACGGGCGGCCCCGCACTCACCCAGGCCGGTGCCCTCGGGGCCGCCCCCGCCGCCGTCCATGCCGGGCGGCGCGGGGAGGGGGGCGCGGGCGGGCGCGGCGGCGGAGGGCGGAGGGCAGGGCGGCCGGGGCCCTCCCTCCCTTGCCTTGGCTCCGGCCCCTCCGCTCGGCCCCCGCGCTGGAGTGGCCGCCGCCGCCGCTTCGGCCCGGGGCCGGCGCTCAAGGCCCAGGCGCTGCCGCCGCGGGCGGGCGGACGCGGCTCCCGCTGCCCCTCGGCCGCCGCAGCGCTACGTGGCCGCCGCCGCAGCCGCCGCCGGTCCTCGCGGGGGCGCGCGCGCGCGGGGTTCGGTGCGGGGGGGGGGGGAGCCGGGGGTTGGAGGGGGGGGGGAGGATGGCGGGGGCGCGCCCGGACCGGTGCGCGGCGGGAGCGCGCGTGAAGGAGGGGGGGAGAGTGAGCGTGCCCGCGCGGCGGGAGCGCGCCGCGCGGGCCGAGGCCGCGGTTGAAGGGCCCAAAGGAAGGTTTGGGAAGGGTGAGATGGTGGAGGTGGGGGGTGGTGGGAGCGTGTTAAGTGCGCGTGTGCGGGAGCGCGCGCGGAGGCGGGGAGCGAACGGACCGTGCTGCGGACGCTGGGGGTGGGGGGGGGGGGTGTGGGAAAGAAACCCACCCCACAGGCCGAGGGGAGAGGCGACGGCGAGTACGGGAGCGCGCACGGATGACCGGGGGGGGTGGGTTACACACACAGAACGAGAGGAAGGGGATCGCGCGCGGGAGCGCGCACGGACGGAGCGGGGGCGCACACGGGACGCCCACAGGCCCGGGGTATGGTGGGGGGGGGGGAGGAGGCGCTGTGCGCATGCGCCGCCGGGGCCGTTCCCGCGCGCCCGCCCCTTTCCCGCCGCGGCTTCACCTGAGGCGGCGGCGCGCGGAGCGCAGGTGAGGCGGGCGGGGGGGGTGCGGGGGGGCCATGCGCATGCGCGCGGGCAGGGAAGGGGCTCGTTAACCATCGCCGGTAATTAACGACCGTGCCCTACTGCCCTAATTAGGTGAGCGGGGTGATGCTTGAGGGTGCAGGGGGGGGGGTGTGATGGAGCGCGGGGGCTCCCCCTCAGCAGAGCCGGGGTAATTAATGAGCCCGCCCAGGTGAGGGTGCGGTAACCCCGCAGCGAGCCCCGGGGCCCCTCAGGGATGGCTCCCGCCCTCAGAGCCGCCCCCGGCCCGGGTGAGGCCCCAAAGCCCCCTCAGCCAGCGGCAGGAGCCGGAGGAGTCGCTCTTTTTTCTTGTGCCTTCAGCCAAACCCCGGCTGCCGCTCTCTCAGAGCTTCCTCTCCTCTTAACACGCGAATAATGCCAACAAATCGCTTCAACTCCGGCCTGCGGTTCGGTGATTGCGCCCTGCCGGACGGAGCGATGGGCAGGGAGCCGGGCTGGCCGTGCGGGCTGTGGGGAGGGAGGAAAGGAGGGAGGGTCGCGGCCGGCCCTGGGCGGGCTGGCAGTGCCCTTGTCCCGCTGCCACCTGCCCGGGGAGGCTGCAGAGCCTCGGCCGCAGCCCCCAAACCGCCGCCGGGGCTGTGTAGGAGGCGACAGCGCTGCTGTGGTTTGGGTTTGGCAGCCGTGAAGGAATTAAAGGAGAGCGGCAGGGAGCGGGGGGGGGAAAGGGCACCGAGCCCTTGGGCAGCACCGGGGACACCGCGGTGCTCCCCCGGGGCACGATCGCCGCCGGTAGCCGAGGAGAAACGGCCCGAAAAGGAAAACGGGGGGGGAAAGGGGAACCCGGGAAAAGGAGGAAAGGGAACCCCTGGGCAAGGGGGGAAAAGGCACCTCTGGAAAAGAGAGGGGAAGGGGGAAAGGGAACCCCTGGAAAAGGGAGGGAAAGGGGGAAATGAGAGGAAGAAAGGGGGAAGGGGAACCCCTGGAAAAGGGGGAAAGGAGGAAAGGGAACCCCTGGGCAAGGGGGGAAAAGGCACCTCTGGAAAAGGGGTGAAAGGGGGAAGGGGAACCCCTGGAAAAGGGAGGGAAAGGGGGAAATTAATGGAAGAAAGGGGGAAGGGGAACCCCTGGAAAAGGGGGAAAGAGCCTTTGGAGCCTAGAAAGGGGGGAAAGGGAACCCCTGGCAAAAAGCCCTTGGAGCCTGTTGCTGCTCAAGGATCCTGGGAAGAGAAACTGAGGCACGGATGGTGCTGGCACCTCCAGCTCTGCAAGGCAGCCAGGTTTATCCTCCAGATCTCCTGCTCAGCATGCCCTGGAGCAACGGGAGAGGAAGCAGGAGAGAGACAAAGGGGTTTTCCTGTTGGATTCCGCCACAGGAAGCCCTGGCTGTCCCAGGCAGCGAGCTCTGAGGCTTTGAGGCCGTGTCGCTGCAGTGGAGAAGTTCAAGCAGAGGAAATTCCCTCCTTTCCCGGTTTCAAGGCAAGGAAAAGGGAGGGAAAGGGAAACGGGGCGGGGGGAGAGGGGAACTCGGGGAAAGGAGGAAAGAGAACCCAGGGAAAAGGGGAAAAAGGCACCTCTGGAAAAGGGGGGAAAGAGGGAAAAGGGAAACAGGAAAAGGGGGAAAGGGAAGCCCTGGAAAATGGGGGTAATGGGTGGAAAGGACACGTCTGGAAAAGGGGGGAAAGGGAACCCCTGGAAAAGGTAGGGAAGGGGGAAATGAGAGGAAAAGGAGGAAAAAAAAGGGGTGAAAGGGGGAAGAGGAACCCCTGGAAAAGGGCACCTCCTCCCATCCTCGCTGTCACGGTGAGCAGCAAAGGTGCAGCTCCATTGCTCACCTGCAGGACTCGGGAGATTTTGGTGCTAAATGGGGAAATTCGTTGGGAGAATCACAGAAGAGTTTGGGCTGGAAGGGGCCCCGGAGCTGCTGCGGCCCAAAGCAGGGTGCCCGGGTGCCTGGCTCTCGATCCCTCTTTGCCAACTTTTCCCACCCACCCACCCCATCCCAAAAGAGCAGCACAGAACAAAGCAACGACCCCCGGTGCCCGCCTTGGGACCGTGACGTTTATTGAAGGGATTATCACACAATCTCACCCCCCACAGCCTCCCTCGGCAGGAGGAGCCGGGATGGAGCAGAGGAATTCCCGAGGGGCTGGGTCAGGGGAGAATGTCCCGGTTCCAGAAGGGTTTCCTGCACACAGCTCTCCCTTCTGCACCACAGCCAGAGGGAATCTCTGCTCCTCTCACCTCCACAGGCACCACAGAGCCCCGGCCTGAGCTGAGGTGGCTCTCAGGTGACACCTGGAAGGACTGGGGTGGCTCAGAGCTCTGAGCTGAGGTGTCCCCAGACTCTCAGGTGACACCTGGAAGGACTGGGGTGGCTCAGAGCTCTGAGCTGAGGTGTCCCCAGACTCTCAGGTGACACCTGGAAGGACTGGGGTGGCTCAGAGTCCTGAGCTGAGGTGTCCCCAAGCCTTCAGGTGACACCTGGAAGGACAGGAGCAGCTCAGAGCCCTGAGCTGAGGTGTCCCCAAGCCTTCAGGTGACACCTGGAAGGACTGGGGTGGCTCAGAGCTCTGAGCTGAGGTGTTCCCAGACTCTCAGGTGACACCTGGAAGGACTGGAGCAGCTCAGGGCCCTGAGCATCCCTGTCCAGCCCAGGGGCTGCAGCTGGGGACAGCCCCAGCCATGCTGAAGGCACTGAGGCAGCTCCGAGCTCCATGGCCAGGGACTCACCTGGGCTTCACCCCAGGAACTCCCTGCTCCTGCTGCTCCAGCAGCCCAGACAAAGGCTGATCCCCCAAATCTCACCTCCTGAATTCCCAACCTTTCCCTAAACCCCCAAATCCAGCGGCAGAGGGGAGGAACCGCATGGCCCGGCCGTGAGCGAGCGTTCACTTTTATTCGATTACCCATCCAAAAAAAAAACCAACCCCCTCCAATTTCCGAAATTTCCGTTTCCTCCGCGAGGAAATTGCAATGATTTTTTTTTTCTCCTTTTTTTTTTTGGGTGGGTTTTTTTTTTTTTTTTTCTTTCCCTGCCGGCTGCTCACTGGGGCAGCTGCAGCAGCACGGACTGTCCCGAGGGCAGGTAGGTGATGTTTCGGGAGCGGGAGAGCTGGTAGGCGATGTCCTCGGCCGCCTCCAGCTTGCGCAGCTCGATCAGGCCGTCCCCGGCCGTGGCCAGCGAGTTGGCGATCAGCTCGGCCGCCTTGGAGTCGCCCTCGGCCGAGATCACCGCCGCCTTCTTCTGCTGCTCGGCCTGAGGAGGGGGGAAGAAACAGAAAGAAAAAAAAAAAAAAAATTGGGGAAAATGAAGGCAAAAAAATGAGGAAAACTAAAGTGAAAAAAAACCCAAAAAAATAGGGAAAATGAAGGCAAAAAATGGGGAAAACTAAACTGAAGAAACCCAAAAAAATGGGAAAAAATAAACCCCCCAAAAATGGGGAAAATGAAGGCAAAAAAATGGAGAAAACTAAACCGAAAAAAACCCCCAAAAATAGGGAAAATTAAGGAAAAAAAATGGGGAAAACTAAACCAAAAAAACCCCAAAAAATTGGGAAAAAATAAACCCCCAAAAAATGGGGAAAATGAAGGCAAAAAAATGGGGAAAACTAAATGGGAAAAATAAAGGGGAAAAATTAACCCCCCCAAAATGGGAAGGGGGATTCCAGGAGGAACCCCTGAAGTAGGAAGAAGGGAGAGGAGGCAATCACGGATCCCCCAGGAGGAGCAGGATCCCCCCCAGGAGGAGCAGGATCTCCCCCAGGAGGAGCAGGATCTCCCCCAGGAGGAGCAGGATCCCCCCCAGGAGGAGCAGGATCCCCCCCAGGAGGAGCAGGATCCCCCCCAGGAGGAGCAGGATCCCCCCAGGAGGAGCAGGATCTCCCCAGTGGAGCAGGATCCCCCCCAGGAGCAGCAGGATCCCCCCCAGGAGGAGCAGGATCCCCCCAGGAGGAGCAGGATCCCCCCAGGAGGAGCAGGATCTCCCCAGAGGAGCAGGATCCCCCCCAGGAGCAGCAGGATCCCCCCCAGGAGGAGCAGGATCCCCCCAGGAGGAGCAGGTTACCTTCTCCACGATGAACCTGGCCCGCTCGGCCTCCTGCTGCGCCACCTGCTTCATCTCCACCGCCTCCGTGAACTCCTTGCCGAAGGTCAGGTGGGTCTGGGGACACAAAGCAAAGCCGGTCACAGCAGGGACAGGGACACCGCGGTGGGGACAGAAACCGGGATCCCTGGAAGAAACCCCACTGGGATCCTTGGAAGAAATCCATTGGGATCCCTGGAAGAAACCCCACTGGGATCCTTGGAAGAAATCCTTTGGGATCCCTGGAAGAAACCCCACTGGGATCCTTGGAAGAAATCCTTTGGGATCCCTGGAAGAAACCCCACTGGGATCCTTGGAAGAAACCCCACTGGGATCCTTGGAAGAAACCACACTGGGATCCTTGGAAGAAACCCCACTGGGAACCCTGGAAGAAATCCTTTGGGATCCCTGGAGGAAACCCCAGCAGGATCCCACACTGCCACCTCCTGGCTGGGAAAGCTCCAGAAACAAAGTGTCCAAGTTCCCCCGTGGCAGAAACAAAGTCACCTTCCCGCAGAGGCTCCCAGCAGGATCCCCAGGAGAACCCCAGAGGAGGAGGGAGCTGTGCAGGAGCCTGATCACAACTCTGGACTGAAATTGTGAAGGGAGGTGAGAGGGCAGAGCTCCCTCTGAGCACAGCAACCAGGGGGAATCCTCTGCTGCCCAAGCGGGAATTCTGACTCCCAGTGCTTCTCCTGCGGAGCTGCTGCCGAATCCCAAAGCAGCTGCAGCCCAACCCATCACCCTCCAAAAACCCTGCAGGGAGGGCTGAGGCCACCAAGGTCACAAACAGAGCTGTGACCAAGACATCCGGACACAGACACGCGCATCCAAACATCCAAATGTCCAAACATCCAAACGTCCAAATGTCCAGCTGGCCATCCTCCGGCCAGGGACTCCCCTCTGTCCAGAGGGGAGAGCAGAGCTCACCAAGGACACGTCGTCCAGGATGAGGCCGAAGGTGGCCGCCCTCTCGGTGAGGTCCTCGCTGACCTGCCGGGACACCAGCTCCCGCTGCGTGATCAGCTCGCCCGCGTCAAAGCGCGCCTGCAACGGCAGGGACAGGGCTGGAACGGGATGGACAGGGCTGGAACGGGATGGACACGGCTGGGAACGGGATGGACACGGCTGGGACGGGATGGACAGGGCTGGAACGGGACGGACAGGGCTGGAACGGGATGGACGTGGCTGGGACGGGACGGACACGGCTGGAAACAGCAGGGACGCGGCTGGGAACGGGACGGACGCGGCTGGAAACGGGACGGACGCGGCTGGAAACGGGATGGACGCGGCTGGAAACGGGATGGACGCGGCTGGAAACGGGATGGACGCGGCTGGAAACGGGATGGACGCGGCTGGGAACGGGACGGACGCGGCTGGGAATGAGCACTGACCGGACACAGCCCCAGGCTGCACCAGTGAGGACAGCAGCAGGAATTTCCCCATGGAAAGGGCCTGGTTTGGAGTCCCCACCCCTGGAAGTGTCCAAGGCCAGGCTGGCCGGGGTTTGGATCCCACAGCAGGGGCAGAGCTGGATGAGCTTTCAGATCCCTTCCCAAACCCAAACCCGGCTGGAATCTCGCCATTCCCCGGGGCCCAGCACCCTCCCTGGGGCACAGCACCCTCCCTGGGGCACAGCACCATCCCCAGTCCCTGCCAGGGGAGCCCAGGGCGTGCTCACCACCACGGACTTGAGGATCTCGGTGGTGATGGAGGGCAGCACGCGCTCGTCGTAGTCCTCGCCGATGCTGGTGAAGATGCGCGGCAGCTGCGCCGTCACGGGCCGGAACAGGATCCGCAGCGTGATGTTCACGTTCTGCAGGTCTGGGGAGGGGAGCAGCAGCAGCACCTGGCTCAGGGAGCTGCCCCTGAGGAGGAGGAGGGATCCACTCCCCACCCAGGAGGAACCAGTTGGTTTTGCTGCCCTTTTTTCCCCCCTTTGGGGCTCAACTCTGTAGCCCTGGTTGGTGCTGTGATGTTTGGGTTTCTCTGAAGCTTTTTCCCAGACACTGTTGTGTCAACAAGAGACACGTTTTCCTAACCCTGACCTATGTTTGCGTTCCTTTCCCTGGAAGGGACTTCTTGAGGTCGCTCAGACAAACTTCTTCAACTACATTGATCAAGTCATTCTTCTAACCCAGCAAACCCAACCCAAAAAACCCAAAATCAAAGCAAAAACCCAACCCCAAAAAACTCAACCCTCAATGTGACCCAACAAATCCAAAAACCCCAACCCACCCATCCCAACCCTCCCCATAACCCAACCCTGACCCCATAACCCAACCCCAACCCATGTTCACATTCCTTTCCCTAGGAGGAACTTCTCTTGATGTCCCTCTCATTTGATCAATGTAATTGAAAAAGTTTTTCTTTCTTCTAAACCAGCAAACCCAACCCCAAAAAAACCAAAATCGAACGAAAAACCCAACCCAAAAAACTCAACCCTCAACGTAACCCAACAAATCCAAAAACCCCAACCCACCAAAGCCACCCAAACCCAACCCAACCCTAACCCAACCTCAACCCCATAACCCAACCCCAACCCATGTTCACATTCCTTTCCCTAGGAGGGACTTCTCTTGATGTCCCTCTGACTTGACCAATGTGACTGAAGAAGTTTGTTTTTCTTCCACCCCTTGGGTGGTTCTTTGTAAAACAGCATAAAAGGGAAGAAATTCCCAGGTAATAAAGATTAATTGGAGTAATTTCAGCCTTCTGACCTCAGAGTCCGTGTCGCTGTTAACCTTAAACAGCGTCACAACTCCGCTGTAAAAAGGGGAATTCCAAGCCCAGCTGTGGTACCTGGCCCAGGTGGCCCTGCCTGGGACTGGGAAAGCTCCAGAGGTCCTTTCCCACCCCAGCTGGTCAGGACTGACAGCACCAAAGGAAAAGTTCTTTTCCTTGAAGAGATGGAGCCCTTCCCATGTCAAACTGGGACAGCTGAGATCTCCACAAGGAACACTTGGGAGTGGAGGATCTCCAGACCTTCCAACCCCAAAGGTTTGGGACCAAAGGAAGACTTCCTGAGCCTGTCCTTTATTAAAAGCCCCAGAGGAGGAGGGAGCTGTGCAGGAGCCCGATCACAGCTCTGGATTGGAATTGTGAAGGGAGGTGAGGGGGCAGAGCTCCCTCTGAGCACAGCAACCAGGGGGAATCCTCTGCTGCCCAAGCAGGAATTCTGCTTGGACTCCCGGTGCTTCTCCTGCAGAGCTGCTGCCGAATCCCAAAGCAGCTGCAAACCCAACCCATCACCCTCCAAAAACCTCCACACCACCCCTGTGTCAAACTGGGAGGTGTGGGATCCCCACGGCCAAGGAACGGGTCCCTTCCAACCCCAGCCGCTCCTCGGTTCCCTGCAGATCCCAGCCAGGAGTGGTTTGAGCTCTTTAACAAGGAACAGCTCAAGGAGCTCCTCCTTTGCTCCCAAATCTCTGGGGTTGGAAGGGCCGAGGCAGGGTCACCCGGAGCAGGTGACACCGCAGGGCTCGGTGGCACAGAGGGACACTCCAGACCCCTTCCATCCCACCCCTGCCTCACCCTCAGCTGGAACCTGCTCAGCCTTTGGGAGCACAATTCCACCTCTGCAAGGATGAAAACCCCAAAACTCCCCTAAAAAAACACCCCGGAGCCCCCCGCCCCGGGGCCGGCGCCCACCTTTGCTGCCGGTGATGACGGGGACGTTGCGGGGCCGCGAGCGGCAGTCGAAGATGATGGGCTTCTGCACCCAGGGGATCAGGAAATGCGTCCCCTCGCCCACCACCACGTCCTGCACCCCACGGAAACGGTCGAAGATCACGGCTCTGTGCCCTGCATCCACTGGGGAAGGAGAATTAGAGCCTTCATTAACACCAGAGCAGAAAAAATTAACCGGGGTGGGTTGGGATTGCAAACACAAAGCGAAGAGAAGCTGCAGATGAAAACTCCAGGGCCTCCCAGCCTGCTCCTCTTCGGCAGAAAGGAACTCCCGATGGTGTTTGCGAGGCCTCGGTCCGGTTTTTGTTGGGCAATAAAAGCCCCGGAGGTCAAACTTGGACAGAAAAACAAAACAAACGGGTCCGAGGAGCGCCCAACTCACCGTTGTAAAGAGCCGAGTTGACGACTCCCCCCGCCACAGCCAAGCCCAGGCCGAGCTTCCCGATGCTCTCGAAGACCTTGGCAGCCATCTCACAGCTCCAGCTGCAGCCCCCGCTCCGAAACCCTCCTGCGAATCCCCCCGGAGCCGTCAGAGCTCAGCCAGCCCTGCCCAGAGCCCCAAACCATCGCCTGGGGGCTCCTCCCGCCCCCACAAACCCGGGGGTCCCCTCAGTCCCGGGGCTCTCCCAGTCTCAGGAGTCCCCCCGGCCCCGGGGATCTCCCTCCCGTGACCCGTCCCCGGGCTCGGTCCCTGCGGCGCTGCCGCACCCCGGGAACCCCTCCAGGGCCGCCCGCAGCTCTCCCGGTGCCCCCGCACGGCCCCCAGGCCTCCCCCTCCCCGCTCCCTCCTAGGCCGCTCGCCCCCAGCACGGGCACCCCACGGGCCAAGGCCTCGCTGTCTCCACCCTGCCCGCCCGCCCTCAGGCCGCGGCTCGGTCCCGGTTTCTCCCGGTTCCCCCGGACCCACCGCCGCCCTCAGGCCCGCCGCTCCCGCCGCGCCGCTGACCTCCACATGAATCCGCGGCCGCCCGCCCCAGCGCGCCTGCGCGCCTCGCCAAGACGCGCGCTCCTCATTGGCCCGCGCCTCCCGCTGCTTTCTGGATATGGAGTTCTCTGCTGCCCTGCCCGCTGCCGGCCGGCCTACAGTTTCCGGTAGACGCCGCGGCGGCCCGCTGGCTGAGCAAGACCGCGCGCTATTGGCTAGAGCTCCGCTCTGCGCGCAAGGCCTGCTGGGAGATGTAGTTCTGGCGGGGGCAGGCACACGGGGGGTTTGCGGGGACAAGGGACATGCGGGGGACAGGGGCGTGGGCAGCACCGGCCGCTCGCTCCCAAAATCCCCGAACAGGTTGGGAAGGGACCTCTAAAGGTCACCCAGCCCAACCCCCTGCCCAGGCAGGGTCACCTGGAGCAGGTGGGAATGTCCGGGACACCCCAGGTGTCACCTGGTCACCTGTCCGGCCACCTCCGAGGACAGCTCCTCCTCCTATATTATAAATTAGAATTAGAAATTAATATATATTACATTATATTATATTATATTATATTATATTATATTATATTATATTATATTATATATGTAATTATATATAATACATATATTATATATATTTGTTTGTATATATTTATCTCTATATATAAAAATTTATATTATATTATATTATATTATATTATATTATATGTAATACATATATTATGTATATATATTATATTATATTATATTATATTATATTATATTATATTATATTATATTATATTATATTATATTATATTATATTATATTATATTATATTATATTATATTATATTATATTTAACATAAAATTCCCCGGCCGTCCCGGAGCCGCTAGAAGGGAAGCAGCGCTCTCCCTTTGCTTCCGGAAATCCCGAAAAACCGGGAAAAAAAGGGAAAAAAAACCCGCCCCGAGTGTCCCCCCCGAGCTGTGACGGCTCTGAGGGGTTCGGATGGAGCCCAGGGACTGGAGCGCCCCAAAAAAAGGTCCAGGGGGTTGGGGAGGGCCCCCAAAATTGAGCTGGGAGCCCCTTTTTGGGGGGGCTGCTGTGGGATCGCACCCCAAAATTGAGCTGGAACCTCGTTATTGGGTGATGGTTGTGGGGTTGAACCCCAAAATCGAGCTGGGAGCCCCTTTTGGGGGGGGCTGCTGTGGGGTTTGCACCCCGAATTTGAGTTGGAACCCCATTTTTTGGGTTCGCACCCCCAAAATTGAGCTGGAACCCCGTTATTGGGTAATGGGTCTGGGATTGAACCCCAAAATTGAGCTGGGAACCCCTTTTTGGGGGGGCTGGCTGTGGGATTGAACCCCAAAATTGAGCTGGAACCCCGTTATTTGGGCTCGCACCCCAAAATTGAGCTGGAACCCCTCTTGAGGGGCTGGCTGTGGGTTCGCACCCCAAAATTGAGCTGGAACCTCGTTATTGGCGCCTGACTGTGGGGTTGAACCCCAAAATTGAGCTGGGAACCCCTTTTTGGAGGGGCTGGCTGTGGGTTCGCACCCCAAATACTTCTGGAACCCCGTTTATTTGGGTTCGCACCCCAAAATTGAGCTGGAACCTCGTTATTGGCACCTGGCTGTGGGATCGCACCCCAAAATTGAGCTGGAACCCCGTTATGGGGTGATAGTTCTGGGATTGAACCCCAAAATTGAGCTGGAACTCCGTTATTGGCACCTGACTGCGGGGTTGAACCCCAAAACTGAGCTGGAACCCCATTATTTGGGTTCGCACCCCAAAATTGGGCTGGAACCCCGTTATTGGGTGATGGCTGTGGGGTTGATCCCCAAAATCGAGCTGGGAGCCCCTTTTTGGAGGGGCTGGCTGTGGGATTGAACCCCTAAAAGGGCTGGAACCCCGTTATTTGGGGGCTGCTGTGGGTTCGCACCCCCAAACCAGCTCCGGACCCCCCCTCCCGGTGCCCCCCCCGGGGTCGCGCTGCGGTTTTTGGGGGGGCGTTTCCCCCAGAAGCGCTCATTGTGTCCCCCCCAGGGCCGGGAACAAAGCGCCTCCTCTTCTCCCCGAACCCGCACGGAACCGCCCCGGGCGGGATTCCAGCGCCCGGGGGGGATCCGGGGGGGTCCGGGGGGGTCCGGGGGGGGGTCCGGGGGGGTCCGGGGTCGAGGTCAGGCCCGCCGGGTTTGGCAGGAACGGGGATTTTCCGCCCCAAATCCGCGGGTGCGCGGAGGAGGGAGCGGGGCTGGCGCTGAGCGCGCTCCGGCACGGCCGCTCCTGCGGGGGTCTCAGCACTGCCCCGGGGGTCTCAGCCCTGCCCGGGGGTCCCGGCCCTGCCCCGGGGGTCTCAGCTCTGCCCGGGGGTCTCCAGCCCATCCCGGGGGTCTCAGCCCTGCCCAGGGGTCTCCAACCCATCCTGAGTGTTCCCAACCCTTCCAGGGGGTCCCCAGCCCATCCCGGGGGTCTCAGCCCTTCCAGGAGATCCCAGCCCAAGGGGGTCCCCAGCCCTTCTCGGGGGTCCCCGGCCTGGGGGGTCTCAGCCCATCCCGCGGGTCTCTGGCCCATCCCGGGGGGTTTCCAGGGGATCCCAGCCCATCCCGGGGGTCTCCAGCCCGGGGGTCTCCAGCCCTGCCCAGGGGTCTCAGTCCATCCCGGGGGTCTCAGCCCTTCCAGGAGATCCCAGCCCAGGGGGGTCCTCAACCCTTCCCAGGGGTCCCCAGCCCTTCCAAGGGGTCTCCGGTCCATGCCGGGGGCTCCCAGCCCATCCTGAGGGGTCTCCAGCCCTACCTGAGGGTCCCCAGCCCATCCCAGAGATCCCAGCCCAGGGAGTCCCAGCCTATCCCGGGGGTCTCAGCCCTATCTGGGGGTCCCAGCCCAACCTGGGGGTTTCCCGGGGGGGTCTCAGCCCATCCCGGGGTTCTCCAGCCCTTTCTAGGGGTCCCCAGCCCATCCCAGAGATCCCAGCCCAGGGGGTCTCCAGCCAATCCCGGGGGTCTCAAGATCCCAGCCCAGGGGGGGTCCTCAACCCTTCCCGCGAGTCCCGGGCCCCTTCTGGGGGTCTCCAGCCCTTCCAAGGGGTCTTCAGCCCATCCCGAGGGTCTCAGCCCTTCCAGGGGGTCCCATCCTGGAGGTCCATCCCGGTGGTCTCAGCCCATCTCGAGGGTCTCAGCCCATCCCGGGGGGTCCCCAGCCGTGCCCGGGGGTCTCTGGCCCATCCCGGGGGGTCTCAGCCCATCCTGGGGGTCTCCAGCCCAGGGGGTCTCCAGCCCATCCCGGGGGGTCCCAGCCCATCCCGGGGGTCTCAGCCCATCCAGGGGGTCTCAGCCCATCCCGGGGGGTCCCAGCCCGAGCCCCCGCCCGGCACAAACGCCAATTAAGCTCAATCACCGTTTCAATCCAATTAGCGCAAACCTCATTAAGGCGCCGCGAGGACACGGCCGGGAGCGGGCTCGGGGCGCGGCTTTAATTCGATTTGTGCCGCGGTTTGCGAGTCCAGAAATCGAATTAAGGCCTTTTGCTTAATTAATCCGCTTTAAAACCCCGGCCTGGCCCTGCCTCAGACGGCTTCACCCCAGGCCCCGGGCGGCAGAAACAAACAAATAAAATAAAATAAAATAAAGTAAAATAAAACAAAATAAAATAAAATATAAAGTGAAGTAAAATAAAGTAAAATAAAGTAAAATAAAGTAAAATAAATAAAGTAAAATATAAAATAAAGTAAAATAAAATAAAGTAAAATATAAAATAAAGGAAAGTAAAATAAAGTAAAATAAAGTAAAACAAAACAAAATAAAATATAAAATAAAATATAAAATAAAATATAAAATAAAATAAAATAAATAAAAGATTAAATATAAAATAAAATAAATAAAATATAAAATAGAATATCATAAAATATAAAGTAAAATAAATAAAATATAAAATAAAATATAATATAAAATATAATATAAAATAAAATATAAAATGAAATAAACCCAAAACCCCCGCGGGCGGGCAGAAACAATAAAATAAAATAAAATAAAATAAAATAAAATAAAATAAAATAAAATAAAATAAAATAAAATAAAATAAAATAAAATAAAATACAAACCCTGCCCTACCCGGGATAAACCCTGCTCTACCCGGGACAAACCCTGCCTTTCCCGGGACAAACCCTGCCCCTCCCGGGACAAACCCTGCCCCTGGGGCCGGAGCCGCTTCCGCCGCCCGGGATGGGCTCGGAGGGCCCCGGTGCCGCCGGTCCCGCCCCCCGGTGCGGATCTCTGCGTTTCCCGGGGGTCAGCCAGGCTGTCCCGGGCTATCCCGGGCTATCCCGGGCTATCCCGGGCTGCCCTCCATGGCTCGTTTATCCCGGGAGATCAGCCCCCGGTGCTGATCACCCAGCATCACCCAGCACCACCCAGCATCACCCAGCACCCAGCACCCAGCACCCGGCACCCAGCGCACCCAGCATCACCCAGCACCCAGCACCCAGCACCCAGCACCACCCAGCACCCAGCACCCAGCACCCAGCATCACCCAGCATCACCCAGCATCACCCAGCATCACCCAGCACCCAGCACCCAGCATCACCCAGCATCACCCAGCACCCAGCACCCAGCACCCAGCATCACCCAGCACCCAGCACCCAGCACCACCCAGCATCACCCAGCATCACCCAGCACCCAGCACCCAGCACCACCCAGCACCACCCAGCACCCAGCACCACCCAGCATCACCCAGCATCACCCAGCACCCAGCATCACCCAGCACCCAGCATCACCCAGCACCCAGCACCCAGCATCACCCAGCACCCAGCACCCAGCACCACCCAGCATCACCCAGCATCACCCAGCACCCAGCACCCAGCACCACCCAGCACCACCCAGCACCCAGCATCACCCAGCACCCAGCATCACCCAGCACCCAGCACCCAGCATCACCCAGCACCCAGCATCACCCAGCATCACCCAGCACCCAGCATCACCCAGCACCCAGCATCACCCAGCACCCAGCACCCAGCACCCAGCATCACCCAGCACCCAGCACCCAGCACCACCCAGCACCCAGCATCACCCAGCACCCAGCGCACTCAGCACCCAGCACCCAGCACCACCCAGCATCACCCAGCATCACCCAGCATCACCCAGCACCCAGCACCCAGCACCCAGCACCACCCAGCATCACCCAGCATCACCCAGCACCCAGCACCACCCAGCATCACCAGCACCCAGCACCCAGCATCACCCAGCATCACCCAGCATCACCCAGCACCACCCAGCACCCAGCATCACCCAGCATCACCCAGCACCCAGCACCCAGCACCCAGCACCCAGCATCACCCAGCATCACCCAGCATCACCCAGCACCCAGCACCCAGCACCCAGCATCACCCAGCACCCAGCACCCAGCATCACCCAGCACCCAGCATCACCCAGCACCCAGCACCCAGCACCACCCAGCACCCAGCACCCAGCACCCAGCACCACCCAGCACCCAGCACCCAGCACCAGCACCCAGCATCACCCAGCACCCAGCACCCAGCACCCAGCACCACCCAGCACCCAGCACCCGGCACCAGCACCCAGCACCCAGCATCCAGCACCCAGCATCACCCAGCATCACCCAGCACCCAGCACCCAGCATCACCCAGCACCCAGCATCACCCAGCACCCAGCACCCAGCATCACCCAGCACCCAGCATCACCCAGCACCCAGCATCACCCAGCATCACCCAGCATCACCCAGCATCACCCAGCACCCAGCACCACCCAGCCCACCCAGCACCCAGCACCCAGCACCACCCAGCCCACCCAGCACCCGGCATCACCCAGCACCCAGCATCACCCAGCACCCAGCACCCAGCACCCAGCATCAACCAGCATCACCCAGCATCACCCAGCATCACCCAGCACCCAGCACCCAGCACCACCCAGCATCACCCAGCATCACCCAGCACCCAGCACCCAGCACCACCCAGCACCCAGCACCCAGCATCACCCAGCACCCAGCACCCAGCACCCAGCATCACCCAGCACCACCCAGCATCACCCAGCATCCAGCATCACCCAGCACCCAGCACCACCCAGCATCACCCAGCATCACCCAGCACCACCCAGCATCACCCAGCACCCAGCATCACCCAGCACCCAGCATCACCCAGCACCCAGCACCACCCAGCATCACCCAGCATCACCCAGCACCACCCAGCATCACCCAGCACCCAGCACCCAGCATCACCCAGCACCCAGCACCCAGCACCCAGCATCACCCAGCACCCAGCATCACCCAGCCCCTTCCCGGCCCCCTCCCTTCACCCCCGGCTGCCGAGGGGGCTCCAATTCCCCACCCCCCGGAGCACCCCCGGGATGGAGGAGCCGGGCACGGCTGGAACCCTCCAGCTGCTGCAAGCGGGGAAATTCCATCCTGCATTTCCAGGAAAGCTCCGGGGATTTTTATTTCCCCCCGAGCACGGGGGGTGATCCATCTGGGTCAGCACCTCAAGGCCCCGGAGCATCCCCGGTACCGGGAGAGGAACCGGCGGGGCCCGGAGCGGGCGGCAGATGGGCAGGGGAAGGGAGACAGCCTCGCTCTCTCGCTCGGGGCCATAAATTCCCCTCCAGGTTTCCTAATGGGACCCTGATTTATCTCCTGCCTCTGTCTGGACTAATTGAGTTCATTCCGCTGGCGGGTGATTCATGCCCTGGAAATAAATGGGTTCCAGGGGAAAATGGGAGCCGGAGCGAGCGCGGCTTCGGCAAAGCCCCGGCTGGGCCGGCCTGGGAGCCGGAAAATGCTTTTAAAAGCCGGGGGAGGGAAGCGGGGCACCCCCGGCCCATCCAGCACTGCCAGGGCGCGGCTCGGGGTCCAGCCGGGGCTGCCACGGGAGGGAGAAACCCGCGGGGGAGAGACCCCTGAGGGGTGGGAGAGTGAGGGAGGGGTGTGGGGAGGAGGGAGGGAGGGAGGGATGGAGGGATGGATGGATGGATGGAGGGAGGGATGGATGGATGGAGGGATGGATGGATGGATGGAGGGAGGGATGGATGGAGGGATGGAGGGAGGGATGGATGGATGGAGGGATGGATGGATGGAGGGATGGATGGATGGATGGAGGGAGGGATGGATGGAGGGATGGAGGGAGGGATGGATGGATGGAGGGATGGATGGATGGAGGGATGGATGGAGGATGGATTCCCCACGGGAGGGAGTGGGGATGAGCATCCCACACCTCAGACAAAAATCCCAAAGCTCCTCTGCATCCCGGGAGGAGCCTTCACCCCCTCCTCCTCCTCCTCCTCCTCCTGTCCATCCCGGGCTGCTCTGGGGTCGCTCCCCGTGCTCGCCTGGAGCGATTCCAGCAGAAATTCATCCCAAATCCTGCCCCGGGGCACTGAGGGAGCAACGGGCACCCGGCCCAGCCCAGCCCGGCCCAGCCCAGCCCAGCCCAGCTCAGCTCAGCTTAAACCTCCTGTGCCTGCAAAGCCCACATCCCATGGGGCTGGGGATGGATCCCAGGGGGCTGGGATGGATCCCATGGGGCTGACAGAGGATCCCATGGGGCTGGGATGGATCCTGGGGGCTGGGGATGGATCCATGGGGAGCTGGGGATGGATCCCAGGGGGCTGGGATGGATCCCAGGGGGCTGGGATGGATCCCGGGGGTCTGGGATGGATCCCGGGGGTCTGGCAGAGCAGCAGCCGCCCCTCCCTGTCCCCAAACCCCGGTGCACACCCGGAGGGCTCGCGGGGGGTCCCGGCAGCCCCTCCCCCGCCTGGACCCCGCCCTCCCCTCCCCCCCTTGGCCGCTCTCCCTGTCGCTGTCACGTCCTGGCCCTCATTAAACCCCTCCTCAGAGCCAGGAGCAAATTGCTTTTATTTCCAATTTCCTCCCGCCGTTCGCCGCCTCGGAGAATTCCAGCGGGGCCCGTCCATCGATCCTGGCCCGCCTGACCTTCGGCAAACTCTCACCTGAGCCCCCGGGGGCCTCCCCGGCCCTCGGCCCCTTCCCCGGGCACGGGGTGAGCGTCCCAAAGCTCCTCTGGGGCCTGGGAGGAGCCTTCACCCTCCTCCTCCTCCTCCTCCTCCTCCTCCTCCTGTCCATCCCCGTGGAGCTCTGGGGTCGCTCCCCGTGCTCACCTGGAGGGATCCAGCAGAAATTCATCCCAAATCCTGCCCCGGGGCAGTGAGGGAGCAACGGGCACCCAGCCCAGCCCAGCCCGGCCCAGCCCAGCCCGCCCAGCCCAGCCCAGCTCAGCTTAAACCTCCTGTGCCTGCAAAGCCCACATCCCATGGGGCTGGGGATGGATCCTGTGGGGTTGGGGATGGATCCCGTGGGGCTGGGATGGATCCTATGGGGCTGGGATGGATCCCAGGGGGCTGGCAGAGAATCCCAGGAGCATCCCGCACCTCGGGCAAAATCCCAAAGCTCCTCTGCATCCTGGGAGGAGCCTTCATCCCTCCTCCTCCTCCTCCTCCTCCTCCTCCTCCTGTCCATTCCGGCCGCTCTGGGGTCACTCCCCGTGCACTTCCAGCAGAAATCCATCCCCGATCCTGCCTTTTTGCCCCCCAAAAGCCGGGGGCTCGGGGGCCGGGCCGGCTCCATCACCGATCCCGGGGGGCTCGGGGGCCGGGCCGTCTCCATCACCGATCCCGGGGGGCTCGGGGGCCGGGCCGTCTCCATCACCGATCCCCGCCCTCGGGATTTTTCTCCCCCCGGGGTTGCTCGGAGCCCGACAGGCTCTGGTCTCTCTCTCTCTCCAGGGGTTTTGTTTTGGTTTTTTTTATCCCAGCCCGGCTCGGCTTTCCCGGAGATTCCCGGGCCTTATAAGGGCTCGAGGATCACCGCGGGGTGATGGATGGAGGGGGGAAAACTGGGAAAAGGGGGAAAGGGGGAAAAAGGGGGAAAGGGGAAAGGGGGAAAGGGGGAAAGGAGGAAAAGGAAAGGGAAAGGGGAAAAGGGGAACAAAGGGAGAAAAGGGGAAAGGAGGAAAGGGGAAAGGGGAAAGGGGAAAAGGGGAAAGGGGAAAGGGGGAAAGGGGGAAAGGGGGAAGGGGAAAGGGGAAAAGGGAAAGGGGGAAAGGGGAAAAGAGGAAAGGGAAACGCGGAGCTGCCGGGGAAGGGGATGGAGGGAGGAACCGCGGGCCTGGGAATCACCGAACCGAACAGAGCCGATTTCCCAGAGCATTCCCGATTTTCCCCCCGGCCGGGACGAGCAGGGCCGGGCTCAGGGAGTGCGGGAGGTGCCCAAATCCAAGGAAATTTTTTCCCCTGAACGCAAAAAAACAAATCCCAGCCGGGGCTGCTGAGTGATCCCAAGGCTCCGGGGCACAGGAGCCGGAATTCCCAAGGCTCCTTCCCTCCTTCCATCCATCCCAGGGCGGGCTCGGAGCTCGGCGGAGCTCCCGGTGGGAGCGGGGAACGTGCCCGGGGCACCTCGGAGTGCCAGCCCCGGTTTTGGCCCCCGGCCCTGAAGGCTTTTAAAGGCTCCGGATCCCATCGATTTCCAGGAAAATCCAACTGGGAGCGCTTCCCTCGCCGCCCCAGAGGCGCGGGCTGGGCTCCTGCCGAGGTGTGAATCTCTCGGCTGAGGTGGGTTGGAGAATTCCAAGAAAAATTCTCTTCCCGGGCGGCGGGGGCAGCAGGGACCCGGAGGAGGAGGAGGAGGAGGAGGAGGAGGAGGGGGAGGGGGAGGGATTTGTCCGAGGAAAACATCTGGATTTGCCACTTGCCGCTGGAAATTAATCGCGGGAATCAACCCGCGGCTGCTCCAGCCCCGGCCCCGGGATTGTCCCCCGGGGACCTCGTCCCGTGTCACCCGCGGCTGGGGAGAGGTGGCTGACCCCAAATGCCATCCCAAATCCCAAATCCCATCCCAAATCCCATCCCAAATCCAATCCCAAATCCCAAATCGCATCCCAAATCCCAAATCCCATCCCACCCCATGGATCCCATCCCATCCCAAATCCCATCCTGTCCCAGATCCCATCCAACCCAATCCCATCCCAAATCCCATCCCAAATCCCAAATCCCAAATCCCATCCCAAATCCCACCCCCATCCCAAATCCCGCCCCAAATCCCAAATCCCATCCCAAATCCCATCCCAAATCCCACCCCAAATCCCAAATCCCAAATCCCACCCAAATCCCATCTCATCCAAATCCCATCCCGTCCCAGATCCCACCCCAAATCCCAATCCCATCCCAAATCCCACCCCAAATCCCAAATCCCATCCCATCCCCAAATCCCATTCCTCTGGGGCTGCGCTGGCAGTGTTGATCCCATAAAAACCCCCTTAAATCACTGGAATTATGGCCAGAATCCCAACCCCTGGGTGGGCATCCCTGGGTGGTCATCCCGACCCTGGGTGGGCACCCTGACCCCCGGGTGGGCATCCTGACCCCCGGGTGGGCACCCTGACCCGGGTGGTCATCCTGACCCCCGGGTGGTCATCCTGACCTGGGTGGGCATCCCAACCCTTGGGTGGGCATCCCTGGGTGGGCACCCTGACCCCGGGTGGTCATCCCGACCCCCGGGTGGTCATCCTGACCCTGGGTGGTCATCCCGACCCTGGGTGGGCACCCTGACCCCTGGATGGTCATCCCAGCCCCGGGTGGCATCCCTGGGTGGGCATCCTGACCCCTGAGTGGTCATCCTCACCCCTGGGTGGGCATCCTGACCCCTGGGTGGTCATCCTCACCCCTGGGTGGTCATCCTCACCCCTGGGTGGGCATCCCTGGGTGGTCACCCTGACCCCCGGGTGGGCACCCCCGCCCCCCGGGCACCCCCGGCCCGTCCCCACCGGCCCCAGCCCGGCCCCTCCTGCCGGGAGCGCCGCTCCATGTGAGCCGCAGATGTTTTGTGCCCCCGCGCCGGGAGAACAAACGGCGGCGCCTTTGCCTCCGGCTTTAATCGCCCTGGAAAAGCCCGGGAATTCCTGGGAAAAAGCCCGGGAATTCCTAGGAAAAAGCCCGGGAATTCCTGGAGGAAAAAGCCCGGGAATTCCTGGGAAAAAACCCGGGAATTCCTGGGAAAAAACCCGGGAATTCCTGGGAAAAAAACCCGGGAATTCCTGGGAAAAAAACCCGGGAATTCCTGGGAAAAAAACCCGGGAATTCCTGGGAAAAAACCCGGGAATTCCTGGGAAAAAACCCGGGAATTCCTGGGGAAAAAGCCCGGGAATTCCTGGGAAAAAACGCCCGGGAATTCCTGGGAAAAAGCCCAGGAATTCCTGGAGAAAAAAGCCCGGGAATTCCTGGGAAAAAGCCCGGGAATTCCTGGGAAAAAGCCCAGGAATTCCTGGAGAAAAAAGCCCGGGAATTCCTGGAGAAAAAAGCCTGGGAATTCCTGGAAAAAGCCCGGGAATTCCTGGAAAAAGCCCGGGAATTCCTGGAAAAAGCCCGGGAATTCCGCCGAGCCTTGCCCGGGATGAGCCGGCCCCGAGCCGGGATCAGTTTTTTTCCCGGGGGAATCCAGCGGGGCGGCTCACGGGGATTTTTTGGGCGGTGGGATTTTGGGAGCCCCCCCCCCAAAAAACACCTGCGAGAGGCGGGAGCGGGGAGGAAACACCTGGAGCGGGGCTCGCAGCGGGTGCGGTCACCGGCGGCGGCCCCGGTGCCGTTCCCCGGTGCCCCCGGTGACCCCGCGGAGGCGGCGCTGGCGTTCGCAGCTGGCAGCGCCGCGGGCTCTGGGCACGCACGGTCACCCCCCCCGAGGGTGTCACCACGAAGGAGGGTGGCAGGCGGGGGGGCTTTCGGGGGGAGCAAGGGGTAATGTGTTTCTTTTTCTTTTTGTTTATTTTTATTTCTTTTTTTTTTTCATTATTTGTTGTTATTATAATGTGGGTTTTCTTATTTTATTTTATATTTATTTTTTATTATTTATTATTATTATATTTTATTATTTTATTTATTTTATTTTATTTATTTTTATTTATTATTATAATATTTTTATTTTATTTTATATTTATTTTATTTTTAATTATTATATTTTCTAAAATTTTTATTTAATTTTAATTTAATTTTATTTTGTTTTATTTTATATTTTCTTTTATTTTGTTTTGGTTTTTTTTATATTTTATTTTATTTTATATTTTATATTTTATTTTACTTTATTTTATTTTATTTTTTATATTTTATTTTTTTATATTTTATTCTATTTTATATTTTATTTTATTTTATATTTCATATTTTATTTTACTTTATTTTATTTTAATTTTTTTATATTTTATTTTATTTTACTATGTTATTTTATTTTATTTTATTTTATTTATTTTTATTTTATATTTTATTTTATTTACCTTATTTTATTTTATTCATTTGTATTTTTTAATTTCTTTCCCCCCCCCCTCTTGCCGCGGAGGGCAGGCAGCGGACAAAGATTTCCTTCACCCCCCCGCTCCCCACTCGCCACCCTCCTTGGGGACCTCTCAGTGTCACCCGCAGGGCTGCGACAGACCTGGGGTGTCCCCAGAGCTGGGGGGGTTCCCCATCCCCATCCCCATCCCCATCCCCATCCCCATCCTCCCCCCGGCCCCCCCCGCTGGATCCGCGCACAAGGACGGACAGACGGACACGGGAGAGGAGGAGGAGGAGGAGGAGGAGAGGGGTGGAAGGACAGAGGCCAGCCCAGGATGGAGAACCGAGGGGGCTGAAGGAGCCGCCGGCCGGGCCCGGAGCAGAGCGCGCCCCAAAAACCCTTCCAGGGCGGGCGGGGACCCCCGGGCTTTGTGCGGGCTGGGCTGGGCCGGGCTGGGCTGGGCCGGGCTGGGCTGGGCTGGGCTGGGCGATGGAGGAGGAGGAGGAGGAGGAGGAGGAGGAGGGACTTGCAGCCCCTTTTTTTCGGCCGCCGCCGCGGCGGAGCGCGGCAGAGCGAGGGCGCAGCAGCCCCGGCCCCGCGCTCTCCGCCTCCCGGGGGTGTCACCGGAGCCCCCCCGCCCCGCACCATGGCCGGGCTGCTCCCGCTGCTGCTCCCGCTGCTGCTCCCGCTGCTGCTGCCGCTGCTGCCGGTGAGTGCGGAGGGGAGGGCGATGCTGAGCCCCCGGGAGAGTCCCCGAAGCACGGGGGAGATCCCGGAGGCACCGCACGGAGCTGTTGGGAGGGTCGCGGGGGGGCTCCGGGGACACCGCAGACAGGAGCGGGGGGTCCCGGAGACACCGGGGGAGCCCCTCGGGGAGGGGAGGGCGGGCAGAGCTCGTTGTGGGGTGCGGGGAGCACGGGGGTCCCGCAGCCCCCCCCCCGGTGCCGCAGCCCCCAGCCCCGAGCCCCCCCCCGGCCGTTCAGCACCTGCCCTCCCGCCCAGCCCCCCGAACCTCTCCCGGGTTTTCCCGGTTCCGAGCTCTCCCGGAGCGGAGGTTCGGACCTCGCTGCTCCCGGCAGAGCCCTCGGACAAAAAACTTCGGCCAGGGAGGGGGTGCCCAGCGGAGAGGGGAGTGCCCGGAGCGGTTTTTTGGGTTTTTTTTTGGGTGGGGGGCAGGATTTAACGGGGGTCCCCGGGGGGTGCTGAGGCAGCCGGACGCCCCTCTGGGGCGGGATATTAAAGGCGGAATTCAACGCGGGGCTGAGGAGCGGAGCGGGGCTGGCACCGCCGTGCCGGGGGAGGGGTCGGGATGGTCAAACCCCCCCCGGGAGACGGCGGTGACAGCGAGCGGGGGGCGGGCGGGCGGACCCGGGGACGCTCCCGCTCGGGGGCCGGGCTGGGCTGTCCCCAAATCGCCACTTCCTTGGGCAGGGGTCACCTCGGGGGGGCTGGGTCAGCACCTGCCTGGCTCGGGGGGGGGGTCTCCGGGAGGATCCCAGGGACCCCAGCTGTGTCCCCCAGTTGTGCCCGCACCCCGGGACCCCCCGGACCCCCACGACCGGGGACCCCCGCACCCCGGAGCCCCGAGACCCGGGACCCCCGCACCCCGGAGCCCCCGGACACCCAAGACCGGGGACCCCCGCACCCCGGACCCCCGGACCCCGGAGCCCCCGGACCCCCAGGATCCGGGTCCCCGGTACCCGAGACCCCCCGCACCCCCCGGCCCCGCCGCCCTCGCTGCTCGGTACCTGCGCTGCTCCATCCCGGGAGCCTCCCAGCTCTTTCCCGAGCTGCCCAAACTTCGGGAAAAGGGAACCGGGAGCCGCGGTTTGGCCTCTCCCGGACGCGCTGCTCCGGCCAAGGGCTCGGGGGAGCAGCGCGGATGTCGCCGTCCTGGAGCATCCTCTGCTTTGTGCCGCTGCTCCCCCAAAAAAATCCCGCTCTGGGACTCCAAACGCACCCCCTTTAATTGCTCCAGCAGCAATTAAAGAGCTTCCCGAGGTGTCGCCTGCGCCCCGCGGGGCCGGGCCAGCTGTCGGGATGCTTTATGGCGTTAATAGCCGCGGCTTTGTCACCGGGAGCCGCGCTGAGAACGCGGCCTCCCCGCGGCCCGAGGCGGGCTGGGTGCCTCCGGCGGGGGCTCCGAGCCCGCGGAGCTCGCGGGGATCGCTCGGGGAACCCCGGGGGAGGCTCGGGGGGACCGGCCGGGATCCCTCGGAGGACCCGCGGGGATCGCTCGGGGGGTATTGCTCGGGGAGCCCACGGGGATCGCTCGGGGGAACCGCGGGGATGGCTCCGGGGCTCGAGGGGATCGCTCCGGGGACCCGCGGGGATCGCTCGGGGGACCCGCGGGGATCGCTCGGGGAGAACCCGCGGGGATCGCTCCGGGGGGAACCGCCGGGATCGCTCGGGGGAACCGCGGGGATCACTCGGGGGATCGCTCCGGGGACCCGCGGGGATGGCTCGGGGGTGACCGCGGGGATCGCTCGGGGGTGACCGCGGGGATCGCTCGGGGGGACCGCGGGGATCGCTCGGAGGAACCGCGGGGATCGCTCCGGGGGGATCGCTCAGGGAGGACCGGCGGGGATCGCTCGGGGAGGACCCGCGGGGATCGCTCGGGGGAGCCCGCGGCACCTGGAGCGGGGAATTGCGTTTTGGGGCAGGCAGCGGCGGCGGCGGGGGGCGGGGGGTGGTGGCAGCGGCCCCGCGGGGAGGGAGGGAGGGAGGGAGGGAGGGGACAGAGAGGGGACAGGTGGCCGGAGAGCGGGGCCCGGGCCCGGCCCACGCCGAGCGGCTCCGCAGCTGCCGGCAGCGTGGGAGAGCGGCGAGCTGCTGGAGATGGGAGATTTGGGGAGATGGGAGATTTGGGGAGATGGGAGCTGCTGGAGATGGGAGATTTGGGGAGGTGGGAGATTTGGGGAGATGGGAGATCTGAGGAGATGGGAGCTGCTGGAGATGGGAGATTTGGGGTGGTGGGAGCTGCTGGAGATGGGAGATTTGGGGAGGTGGGAGATTTGGGGAGATGGGAGATTTGGGGTGGTGGGAGCTGCTGGAGATGGGAGCTGCTGGAGATGGGAGATTTGGGGAGATGGGAGCTGCTGGAGATGGGAGCTGCTGGAGATGGGAGATTTGGGGAGATGGGAGATTTGGGGAGATGGGAGCTGCTGGAGATGGGAGCTCCAGGGGAGATGGAGGCTCTGGGATCGCAGGATGCTCTGGAAGAATTGGAAGCTCTGGGATTGAGGGATGTTCTGGGATCCTGGGAAAGCCCAGGAGATCTGGAAGCTCTGGGATCGTGGGAAGCCCTGGGATGCTCTGGAAGAGCTGGAAGATCTGAAATCTCGAGATTTTCTGGGATCCCGGGATCCTCTGGGATCTCAGGGTGGTCTGGGATCACTGGAAGCTCAGGGATCCTGGGAAGCTCTGGGATCCCGGGATGCTCTGGAAGAGCTGGAAGCTCTGGGGTTGTGGGAAGCTCTGGAATCGTGAGATTGTCTGGGATCCCGGGATTCTCTGGGATCACTGGAAGCTCTGAAATCTCGAGATTCTCTGGGATCCTGGGATTCTCTGGGATCACTGGAAGTTCTGGGATCTCAGGATTCTCTGGGATCCCGGGATTCTCTGGGATCTCAGGATGTTGTGGGATCACTGGTAGCTCAGGGATCCTGGGAAGCTCTGGGATCTCAGGATTCTCTGGGATCACTGGAAGCTCTGAAATCTCGAGATTCTCTGGGATCCCGGGATTCTCTGGAACCCCACCCAAAGGGATGAGCTCTGGCCAGGCTGACCCCAAAACCCCAAAAGTGCCCCGCACTGAGGGGTGTGTGGCCACCACCTGACCCCAAACCCCTTCCCCAGGTGACATTTTGGGGCTCTAGGAGGATTCCCAATGTCCCAATCCCTCCTGCCAGCCTGGAGCGGGCCGGGAAATGGGGTTTGGGAAATGGGGTCTGGGAAATGGGGTCTGGGGAATGGGGTCTGGGGAATAGGTTTGGGAAATGGGGTCTGGAAAAAGATCCTAAAGAAGGGGTCTGGGAAATAGGGTCTGGAAAAAGGGTTTGGGAAAAGGGTTTGGGAAAAGGGTCTGGAAAAAGGGTCTGGGGAATGAGACTGGGAAATGGGTTTGGGAAAAGGGTCTGGAAAAAGATCCTGAAGAAAGGGTCTGGGAAATGGGTTTGGGAAATGAGACTGGGAAAAGTGTCTGGGGAATGAGACTGGGAAAAGGGTTTGGGAAATGGGTTTGGGAAAAGGGTCTGGAAAAAGGGTTTGGGAAATGGGGTCTGGGAAATGGGTTTGGGAAAAGGGTCTGGAAAAAGATCCTAAAGAAAGGGTCTGGGAAAAGGGTCTGGAAAAAGATCCTAAAGAAAGGGTCTGGGAAAAGGGTCTGGAAAAAGGGTTTGGGAAAAGATCCCGAAGACAGGGTCTGGGAAAAGGTTCTGGAAAAGGGTTTGGGAAAAGATCCCGAAGAAAGGGTCTGGAAAAAGGTTCTGGAAGAAGGCTCTGGGAATAAAAAAAAATAAAAAAAGGCTCTTGGAAGAAGGGGCTGCCAGGCCGGGCTGGCGGGGCGGGGGGGGGGAGCGGCCGCCTCCCAGCGCCGGGTAATTGGAGCACTTTGTCATTCAGCTGCCTGGAATTGGCGCTCCATTGTCTCGGCCCCGCCGGATGCGGAGCTCCGAGCGGCCGCACCGAGCGCGGGGACGCGGCCAAAGGCGCTGACGAGGCCGCCAGATGCTCCCCCGAGCCTCTCCCCCCTCTCCGTCCTCCCCTCTGTCCAAAATCAGCCGTGGGTGGGTGGCAAAAGGACGGGAGAGGAGCTGGGGGGGCTCCGAGAGGGGCACCGGAGGGGTTTTTTTTTTGGGGGGAGCAGCTCCCAATTCTCCGGGGGATGCTGGTGGTGGCTCCCAGGTGCGGTGACAAGGCAGGGAAATGGGGTCTGGGAAAAGATCCTAAAGAAAGGGGCTGGGAAAAGGGTCTGGGAAAAGGGTTTGGGAAAAGGTTCTGGGAAAAGGGTTTGGGAAAAGATCCTAAAGAAAGGGTCTGGGAAAAGGGTTTGGGAAAAGGGTTTGGGAAAAGGGTTTGGGAAAAGGGTTTGGGAAAAGGGTCTGGAAAAAGATCCTAAAGAAAGGGTCTGGGAAAAGGGTTTGGGAAAAGGGTCTGGGAAAAGGGTTTGGGAAAAGATCCTAAAGAAAGGGGCTGGGAAAAGGGTTTGGGAAAAGATCCTAAAGAAAGGGGCTGGGAAAAGGGTCTGGGAAAAGGGTTTGGGAAAAGATCCTAAAGAAAGGTTCTGGGAAAAGGGTCTGGGAAAAGGGTTTGGGAAAAGATCCTAAAGAAAGGGTCTGGGAAAAGGGTTTGGGAAAAGATCCTAAAGAAAGGGTCTGGGAAAAGGGTCTGGGAAAAGGGTTTGGGAAAAGGTTCTGGAAAAAGGGTCTGGGAAAAGATCCCCAAAAAGATCCCCATTTCCAGACCCCATTTCCCAAACACCGCGGTGTCCCGGCGCTCCCTCGGTTCCTCATTCCCACCTCATCTCTGCTGGGGTTTTTTGGGGGCTGGGGAGGCAGAGGTGCCACCCCGGGCTCTCCGGATGGGAATTTCTCCTCTGGGGAAGGGGCAGGAGCCAGGGACAAGGACAAGACATCGCCCCCCGAGCATCCCCGGGGTCTCTCCAGCCGCAGAGCTGGGCGGCGTTTCTTTCCCTCCCGAGGAGTGAAATTTGGCCGGGAAAAGCAAAAATTCGAATTTTTCACCAGCGGGGGGTGGCGGGGGTGTCACATCCTCACCCCGGGGGTGACAGCAGCGGTGACCCGGCGGCTCTGCTCTCCCGCCAGGGCCCCGCCGGCGGCTCCGAGGACGATTGTTTCTCCCAGCTCTTCACGGCCGGCGGGGAGTGCTGCCGCGCCTGCAACGTGGGCGAGGGCGTGGTGCAGCCCTGCGGGGTCAACCAGACCGTCTGCGAGCCCTGCCTGGACAGTGAGTGCCCCAAAGCCCCGGGAAGGGGCTTGGCCCAGACCCTTTTCCCAAACCCTTTTCCCAAATCCCATTTCCCAAACCCTTTCCCAGACCCATTTCCCAGTCCCCATTTCCCAGACCCATTTCCCAAACCCTTTTCCCAAATCCATTTTCTAGACCCTATTTCCCAGTCCCATTTCCCAGTCCCATTTCCCAAACCCCATTTCCCAAACCCCATTTCCCAACCCCATTTCCTAGATCTGATTTCCCAGTCCCCAGTCCCCATTTCCCAGTCCCCATTTCCCAAACCCCATTTCCCAAATCCATTTCCCAGTCCCCATTTCCCAGTCCCCATTTCCCAAACCCTTTTCCCAGACCCCATTTCCCAACCCCTTTTCCCAAACCCTTTTCCCAGACCTCATTCCCAACCCCATTTCCCAGATGCATTTCCCACACCCCATTTCCTAGATCTGATTTCCCAGTCCCCATTTCCCAGTCCCCATTTCCCAGACCCTTTTTCCCAGACCCTTTTCCCAAACCCATTTCTCAGTCCCCATTTCCCAAACCCCATTTCCCAGTCCCATTTCCCAGACCCCATTTCCCAACCCCATTTCCCAGATGCATTTCCCACACCCCATTTCCTAGATCTGATTTCCCAGTCCCCATTTCCCAGTCCCATTTCCCAGTCCCCATTTCTCAGTCCCCATTTCTCAGTCCCCATTTCCCAGTCCCATTTCCCAGTCCCCATTTCCTAGATCTGATTTCCCAGACCCTTTTCCCAGACCCCATTTCCCACACCCCATTTCCTAGATCTGATTTCCCAGTCCCCATTTCCCAGACCCCATTTTCCAGACCCATTTCCCAACCCCATTTCCCAAACCCTTTCCCAGTCCCATTTCCCAAACCCTTTTCCCAAATCCATTTCCCAGACCCCATTTCCCAAACTCTTTTCCCAGTCCCCATTTCCCAGACCCCATTTCCCAAACCCTTTCCCAGACCCCATTTCCCAGTCCCCATTTCCCAGTCCCCATTTCCCAGTCCCCATTTCCCAAACCCCTTTTCCCAAACCCTTTTCCCAGTCCGCTCCAGGCTGGTGGGAGGAATTGGAACATTGGGAATCCTCCCAACACCCCAACCCCTGTAGGGTCCCCAAACGTCCCCTGGTTCTCTCCTGGAAGTGTCAGAGCCTTCCTGGATTGGGAGGGGTTCTGGGGGAAGGATTCCTAAAAATGGGAGATTCTTGTCCCCCCAAAAAATGGGAGTTTGGGGTGTGGGGAAGGGCACGGCCCCAAAGGTGGGTCTGGGGAGAGCTCTCAGGCACAGGGTGGGATTTGGGGTTTAGGATTTGGGGTTTGGGATTTGGGATGGTCTCATGCACAGGAGGAGCTGATGGATCCTTGGGATTTGGGGTTTGGAGTTTGGGATTTAGGGTTTGGGGTGGTCCCATGCACAGGAGGAGCCGACAGATCCTTGGGATTTGGGGTTTGGGATTTGGAATTTGAGGTTTGGGATTTGGGGTTTGGGGTTTGCAGTTTGGGATTTGGGGTTTGGGATTTGGAATTTGGGGTTTGGGGTTTGGGACGGTCCCGTGCACAGGAGGAGCCGATGGATCCTCGGGATTGGGATGTTCCCGGCTCCCCTGAGCCGCCCATCCCGCTCCCAATCCCACTGGCAGCAGCCTCCCCACCCCCCCAAAGCTCCGCCCTGGCAGCGCCTCCTCTCCCCGGGCTGGGCTCTGATCCCGGACACATTCCCAGCTCCTCCCTCTCCACCCCCCCCCAAAAAAAATCCCCCAGCAAACCCGGCTGACCCCACATCCACCCCCGTGGGCCACATCTCCCCTTTCTTCTCATTTTTTTTTTATTTCAAACCTGGCAAAGGCCCCAAAACGACGGCGGAAGGGAGAAGGGAGAGGCCGAGCCCGGGGAGGGAGGGAGGGAGGGAGGGAGGGAGCGGGGGGGACTCCCCGGCGCTCCCCAGGCGCGATTCCCGTTCCCAAAGCTCCAGAAATGTCGGTGGGAGCCACCTGTGATGGAGGGGGAGCGGGGCTGGGAGCGCTCAGACCGTGCCAGGAGGGCTCAGACAATGACAGGATCACTCAGACAGTGACAGGATCACAGTGAGTGACAGGATCACCGTCAGGGACAGGATCACAGTCAGGGACAGGATCACAGTCAGGGACAGGATCACTGTCACACAGTGATGGGAGGGCTGTCAGTGACAGGATCACAGTGAGTGACAGGATCACAGTCAGTGCCAGGATCACTCCCAGACAATCCCAGGAGCCTGTCAATGCCAGGAGCACTCCCAGACAATGCCAGGATCACAGTCAGTGTCAGGATCACTCCCAGACAAGGTCAGGATCACAGTCAGTGACAGGATCACAGTCAGAGAGTGATAGGAGTGCTGTCAGTGCCAGGATCACAGTCAGACAATGCCAGGATCACTCAGACAGTGACAGGATCACAGTGAGTGACAGGATCACAGTCAGTGACAGGATCACAGTCAGACAATGCCAGGATCACTGTCAGTGACAGGATGGCTGTCAGACAGTGTCAGGATCACTCTCAGACAATGCCAGGATCACTGTCAATGCCAGGATTGCTCGCATACAATGGCAGGAGCGCCCCGGGGCCGGAAGGACCAGGAGCTGTCGGGATCATCGGTGCCAGCCCAGCCCCGGTGCCAGCCCAGCCCCGGGGCGGCTCCGGGGAGGCGATGGCAGAGGGGGAAGGGCCGGAGCGGGGCTGGGAGGGGAGCGCAGAGGAGGCTGGAGGAGGCTGGAGGAGGCTGGAGGAGGCTGGAGGAGGCTGGAGGAGGCTGGAGGAGCCGAGCAGGGCCAGAGCAGAGCCAGGGCAGGGCTAAAAATACCTCAGCGTCCTGCAGGGATCGATGGGCAGCCCGGAAAGGGAGCACAGGCAGGGCTGGATCCCTCCTGGCTGAGGGGATGGATCCCAGGGCTGAGGGGATGGATCCCGGTGAGGGATGGATCCCACTGAGGGCTGGATCCCAGTGAGGGCTGGATCCCTCCTGGCTGAGGGGATGGATCCCACTGAGGGATGGATCCCGGTGAGGCTGGATCCCTCCTGGCTGAGGGGATGGATCCCAGGGAGTGCTGGATCCCACTGAGGGATGGATCCTGGTGAGGGCTGGATCCCGGTGAGGGCTGGATCCCAGTGAGGGATGGATCCCAGTGAGGGATGGATCCTGGTGAGGGCTGGATCCCGGTGAGGGCTGGATCCCGGTGTGGGCTGGATCCTGGTGAGGGCTGGATCCCTCCTGGCTGAGGGGATGGATCCCAGGGAGTGCTGGATCCCAGTGAGGGATGGATCCCAGTGAGGGCTGGATCCCACTGAGGGATGGATCCCAGAGAGTGCTGGATCCCGGTGAGGGCTGGATCCCGGTGAGGGCTGGATCCTGGTGAGGGCTGGATCCCGGTGAGGGATGAATCCCACTGAGGGCTGGATCCCACTGAGGGATGGATCCCCCCCAGCCCCCGGGGCTGGATTCCACCAAAACCTGGATCCCACCCAGGTCTGGATCCCACCGAGGGATCCACCCTCAGCTCTCCTTGAGAGGGATTTTTTGGGGTGTGGAGGGAAGGAAAGCTGCAGGCACCGCAGGGACGGGGAGAGGAGCCCTGTGACCCCCCCCGGACACACCTGGACACACCTGGATCCCGCGGGCCGGGCAGGTGGAGGCAACAGCCTCGCTCCTGGCACAGCCTCCAGACCGAGCCCCAGGAATGCGGGCACGGCCCGGGCCGAGGGTCCCCACCCACCCCGGGGGCTGTGGATGGGGCACTGAGGGTCCCACCCACCCCACTGAGGGTCCCCACCCACCCCGGGGGCTGTGAATTGGGCACTGAGGGTCCCACCCACCCCACTGAGGGTCCCCACCCACCCCGGGGGCTGTGGATGGGGCACTGAGGGTCCCCACCCACCCCACTGAGGGTCCCACCCACCCCACTGAGGGTCCCCACCCACCCCGGGGGCTGTGAATTGGGCACTGAGGGTCCCCACCCACCCCACTGAGGGTCCCCACCCACAACCCCCCCACCCCGAGCTGCCTCCTCCGGGCACACCCTTGGACGCTTTCCCGACCCGCTGGGGGAATCATTTTTGGAAAAAAAAAACCAACAAAAAAACCCCCACCAAAAATAATAATAATAAAAATTAAAAAAAAAACCAAACCAACCAAAAAAAACAAAACAAAATCCAAAAAACCCCCCCCAAAAACCCCCAAAAAATAATAATAATAAAAATTTAAAAAAAACTAAACCAACCAAAAAAAAAAAACCCAACCTAAAACAACAAAAAAAACCAACCAAAAAAAACCCCAAAAAAAACCCCAAAAAAGCCAATCCAAAAAAACCCCCAAAAAACAACAACAAAAAAAAAAACCACCAAACCCACAAAAACAAACAAAAAAATACAAAAAAAAACCCAAAAAAACCCCAAAAAATCAAACCTGCCGCAACCAAACCCAAAGCCCGGAGGGGCTGCCGCAGAGCATCCCCAAAGGAATTTTTTTTTTTTTGCTCTTAATTTCCCCCTTTTTCCCTCCATTCCACCCCTCCCCGCATTGCTGCCTCATGATTTATTTATCGCCGGCAGCCTGGGCCGCTGCCGGGGGAGGGAGGGAGGGGAGGGACCCGCCCGGTTCGGATCCCGGCTGTAATTTGCTCGGCTGCAGCTGCAAATGTGCCCACTCAGCCGAAAAAAGCCTTTCCTGGCCACTTCCCCCCCCGGCTCTAATGGGGCTCCCATCAATAATTCAGGATAATGCGAGGGATGAGCCCAGGTTAATGGGAGCCGAGCGTTGATGCCCCCGGGGGATGCTCGGGCACGGCGCTGCTGGGTGGCCCGGAGGGGTTTGGGGACAGCGGGGACAGCGGGGACAGCTCGGAGCTGCCCAGGATGGGTTTTTTGGAGCAGAGGGAGCAGGGATTTTGTGATTCCCGCATCCTGCGGGTGCGCTCTGGAAGGTGCAGGGAGGCTCGGGGCACAGGCGTGGGGTGAGGGAAGGTGCTGGGGATGGGGGAAAGAAATAAATCGGCTGCTGAGGGTGGGATGGGACTGCCATCCCTGTCACCCCTGCAATTCCTGCCACCCCTGCCATCCCCTGCCATCCCTGCCATCCCTGCCACCTCTGCCACCTCTGCCATCCCCCGCCATCCCTGCCATCCCTGCCACCTCTGCCACCTCTGCCATCCCCCGCCATCCCTGCCATCCCTGCCACCTCTGCCACCTCTGCCATCCCTCCCATCCCCTGCAATTCCTGCCATCCCTCTCCATCCTCCCATCCCTCCCAATCCTCCCATCCCCTGCAATTCCTGCCATCCCTGTCATCTGTGCCATCCCTTAAAATCCTCTCATCCCTGCCATCCCTGCCATCCCTGCCCTCCCTTCCAATCCTCTCATCCCCTGCCATCCCTGCCACCTCTGCCATCCCTGCAATCCCTCCCATCCCCTGCAATTCCTGCCATCCCTCTCCATCCTCCCATCCCTCCCAATCCTCTCATTCCCTGCAATTCCTGCCATTCCTGCCACCCCTTCCAATCCTCCCAATCCTCCCATCCCCTGCCACCCTCCCATCCCTCCCAATCCTACCGTCCCCTGCCATCCCTGCCACTCCTGCCACTCCTGCCACTCACCTCTCCCAATCTTCCCATCCCTCCCAATCCTCTCATTCCCTGCCATTCCTGCCATCCCTGCCACCTCTGCCACCTCTCCCAATCCTCCCATCCCTCCCAATCTTCCCATCCCTTCCATCCCTGCGGTCCCCAGAGGCTCCGGGTGCCTCGTCCCCCTCTGGAGCAGCCCCAAAATTCCCGTCCCCGCCTCGGTGTCCCCGGGGAAGCTGCTGGGAGCAGGAACCGCCACCCCCGGGCTCAGGGATCGGCACCACCGGGCTGGGTTCGTCCTCCAGAGCTCCCGGCCGGGGCTCCCCGGCTCTTCCCGAACCCCTCGGGGGCTGGAATCTCCCCGGGATGGGGGTGGGAGCGGGGGACGGACGCCCGGGAGCGGCAGCAGCTGCGCCCTCCAGGCCGGGTTCCGACCCCTTCTTCCGGGGCTAAAAATATCCCCGAACTCCTCCGGGAGCGGGCAGAGCCAGGCGCGGGGATTGATTTTCCCCGGCAGGCTTGAAACCGGAGCGCCGGGGAGCCGCGGGGTCAGGCAGAGTCAGCAACTCGGCGCTGCCGCCTCCCGCCCGCATCGCGCCCCGAGGCGGGGAGGCGCGGCCGGGGAGGGGGCGAGGGACCCCCGGGGACCCCCCCCAACCCCTGGGCAGGATATGGAGGAGAAAGCGATGGGATGTGAGGGGCTGGGGGATGGCCGGGGGGAGCGTGGGGAGGTCAGGAAGGGGAAGGAAGCGAGGGATTAGAGCGGGGTGGGGAGGGGAGGGAGCGGAGGGCAGCGCGGGCGGGCGGGGAGCCGGGAATGGGGAATGGGGAATGGGGAATGGGGAATGGGGAATGGGGATGGGGATGGGGAATGGGGAATGGGATGAGGAGGCAGGAATTGGGAATGGGGAATGGGATGAGGAGGTGGGAATGGGATGAGGAGGGAATGGGATGAGGAGGCAGGAATTGGGAATGGGGAAGGGGGAATGGGGAATGGGATGAGGAAGGAATGGGATAAAGAGGCAGGAATGGGATGAAGAGGCGGGAATGGGGAATGGGATGAGGAGGGAATGGGATGAGGAGGCGGGAATGGGATGAGGAAGCGGGAATGGGATGAGGAAGCGGGAATGGGATGAGGAGGCAGGAATGGGATGAAGAGGCAGGAATGGGGAATGAGGAACTGGGAATGGGATGAGGAGGGAACAGGATAAAGAGGCAGGAATGGGATGAGGAGGCAGGGATGGGGAATTGGGAATGGGATGAGGAAGCGGGAATGGGATGAGGAGGCAGGAATGAGGAGTGGGGAATGGGGAATGGGATGAAGAAGTGGGAATGGGATGAAGAGGCAGGAATGGGGAATGGGGAATGGGATGAGGAAGCGGGAATGGGATGAGGAGGGAACAGGATAAAGAGGCAGGAATGGGATGAGGAGGCGGGAATGGCGCAGGTGTCAATGGCAAGCAGAGCCTGGAATTCCCTCAGAACTGGGAATTCCTGCGGGAACGGAGGAAAGCATTAACAGGAAGCCGAGCCTGGGGGAGGCCGGGATTTTCTCCCCTCCCTCCCTCCCCCGTGCCAGGCTGGGACACCTCACCCACCCCTCCTTCCCCGCAGGCGTCACCTTCTCGGACACGGTGAGCGCCACGGAGCCCTGCAAGCCCTGCACGCAGTGCCTGGGGCTGCAGAGCATGTCCGCGCCCTGCGTCGAGTCGGACGACGCCCTGTGCCGCTGCGCCTACGGGTAGGTGAAAAAAAAAGAACAAATAAAAAACACACCGTTGGGTTTTATGGGCAAAGTTATGGTGAGTTTAATGAAAATGAAATGAGATAGGCGATTAGGAGACAAAAAAAATCCAAAAAAAAAAACCCCAAAAAACCCCCCACACACAATAAAAAAACAAACCCAAAAAGCCCCCACAAACAAATGAAAAAACCCCAAAAAACCCCAACAAAAAAAGCCCAAAAAACCCAACCCCCCCACAAAAAAACACAAAACAAAAACAAACAAACAAACAAAAAAAAAACAAAAAAGCAAACAAAAACAAACAAAAAACCAACAAAAAGCCCCCAAACCAAAAAAACACCAACAAAACAAACAAACCAAAACAAACCAAAAAAAACTATCTCTACTTCATTACGATCTAAAAATATTCATTTATCACATTTTTCAAACTATTAATAAAAGAACGCACAATTCAACTTTCCCATGTTATACACAAAGCAATCATCTCGCTGCGTGCGAAAAGCCAGCTCCAAAACGTGCATTTATATATATTTTTATATATTTATTTATAAAATTTATATATATATTTATTTATATATAAGTTTTTATATATATTTATATTACATTAAATTATATTATATTATATTTATAATATAAAATAATTTAATAATAATATAAGTTTCTATTTATAATATATATATATTATATATATTTTCATATATAAATTTATGTATATATTTATATCTATGAATTTGTATTGTATTATATATGTTTATAAAATATATTTTATATATATAAAATGTATTTTTATATATAATATATATTTATACATAAAATTTTTAATATATCTTCATTTATATTATATTATATTATATTATATTGTATTGTATTATATTAATAAAATATATGTATTTATATATATGATATATATTTATATATATAAAATATATATTTATATATATAAAATATAGATATTTATATATATAAAATATATATATTTATATATATAAATATATATATATATAAAAAATTATGTATATATTCATTTATATTATATGTATTTATAAAATATATATATTTTTATATATATATATATATATATATATATATATATATATATATATATAATATTTTTATAACCCCAAACCCACGCCTTTTCCCACCAGGTACTTCCAGGACGAGGCCAGCGGGAGCTGCCGCGAGTGCCGGGTGTGCGAGGCCGGCTTCGGGCTGATGTTCCCCTGCAAGGACGGGCAGGACACGGTGTGCGAGGAGTGCCCCGAGGGCACCTTCTCCAGCGAGGCCAACTTCGTCGACCCCTGCCTGCCCTGCACCACCTGCGAGGAGAACGAGGTGCTGCTGCGCGAGTGCACCGCCACCGCCGACGCCGAGTGCCGCGGTGAGGCTGTGCTCGCTGTCCTTGGCACGGTGTCCTTGGCACGGTGTCATTGTCACAGTGTCCTTGTCATGGGTGTCCTTGGCACCCGTGTCCTTGTCATGGTGTCATTGTCATGGTGTCCATGTCATGGTGCCCTTGGTACCTGTGTCCATGTCATGGTGTCCATGTCATGGTGTCTTTGGCATGGGTGTCCTTGTCATTGGTGTCATTGGTGTCCTTGGCACGGTGTCCTTGTCACTTGTGTCCTTGGCATGGTGTCCTTGGCACCTGTGTCCATGTCATGGTGTCCTTGGCATGGTGTCCTTGGCACGGTGTCCTTGTCACTTGTGTCCTTGGCACCATTGTCCTTGGCACCCGTGTCCTTGGCACGGTGTCATTGTCATGGTGTCCTTGGCATGGGTGTCCTTGTCATGGGTGTCCTTGGCATGGTATCCTTGGCACCATTGTTCTTGGCACCTGTGTCCTTGTCATGGTGTCCTTGTCACGGTGTCCTTGTCATGGTGTCCTTGTCATGGTGTCCTTGGCACCCGTGTCCATTTCATGGGTGTCCTTGTCACCAGAGTCCTCGGCATGGTGTCCTTGTCACCAATGTCCTTGGCATGGTGTCCTTGGCATGGTGTCCTTGCCATGGGTGTCCTTGCCATGGGTTGTCACCGGTGTCCTTGGCACCCGTGTCCTTGTCTCAGTGTCCTTGTCATGGTGTCCTTGGCATGGGTGTCCTTGGCATGGATTGTCACCTGTGTCCGTGTCATGGTGTCCTTGTCACAGTGTCCTTGTCACGGTGTCCTTGGCACCTGTGTCCATGTCATGGGTGTCCTTCTCATGGGTTGTCACCTGTGTCCTTGTCATGGGTGTCCTTGTCATGGGTTGTCACCTGTGTCCATGTCACGGTGTCCTTGTCATGGTGTCCTTGTCATGGGTGTCCTTGTCACAGTGTCCTTGTCACGGTGACCTTTGTCACCCTTGTCCTTGGCACCCGTGTCCATTTCATGGGTGTCCTTGTCATGGGTTGTCACCTGTGTCCTTGTCACTGGTGTCCTTGTCACGGTGTCCTTGTCACCGCTGCCACCGCGGGGAACTTCCCGGGGAAGCCGCCCCAGCCGGGTTTAGGGATCTGGGAGTGCTGGGGGAGAGCAAGGAGCTGGGGCTTCCCTCAGCATCCCGAAAACTCAGCTCCAGCCCCACGGGAAAAGGGACAAAGAGGGACAAAGAGGGACAAAGAGGGACAAAGAGGACAAATCAGAGCCCTGCCGAGCTCCCGGGAATCGGGATAAGGTTTCCTGCGGTGCCGGGGCTGGGCTTTGTTTGGGAAGAGGTGATGATTTCCTGGGATGAGCCCAGCCTGGGGGGGATTTATGGAGCTCTGAGCCCCCCGCGCTCCCCCCTCAGCCTCAGCTGAGGGATGGGGATGGGGAATGGGGATGGGAAACTGGGAATGGGAATGGGAATGGGAATGAGGATGGGGATGGGAATGGGGAATGGGGATGGGAAACTGGGAATGGGGATGGGAATGGGAATAGGGAATGGGAATGAGGATGGGGATGGGAATGGGGAATGGGGATGGGGGTGGGAATCTGGGAATGGGGAATGGGGAATGGGGATGGGAATGGGAAACTGGAAATGGGGATGGGAATGGGAATGGGGATGGGAAACTGGGAATGGGGATGGGAATGGGAATAGGGAATGGGAATGAGGATGGGGATGGGAATGGGAATAGGGAATGGGGATGGGAAACTGGGAATGGGGATGGGAATGGGGGTGGGAATCTGGGAATGGGGAATGGGGATGGGAATGGGGCGTCTCCAGGAAGTTTCCAGCGCTCCAGCCGGGCAGGGCCGGCGGCGATCCCGCGGCCGGAGCGGCGTCACCGCCCAGGCCGGGGAGAAAAGCGCTTTGTCCCCGCGGCCGCCGGCGGGCCGGGAGCGGGGGCAGCTCCCGCCGCGGGGTCGAGTAAATGGAGCCACAAGTCAGGGACACAGGGCCGGCTTTGTCCTCGGGAGCGGCTCCCCAGGGGCGGCGGGGGCCGGGGCGCGGCGGGGCAGGAGGCCACCAACCCCCCCCGTGACAGTGACAGTGACAGTGACAGTGACAGTGACAGCGGCAGCGCTGCCGCCCCGGGGGCTGGCGGGGCACGGTTCCAGCCCGGCTCCATTCCAGGCCGGCAGAATTCCAGCCTGGAGCTGATCCCAGGGGATGGAAGGGGCGGGGGAGGGGGTGGAAGGGCGAGGTCCCCGGCGGCAGCAGCGCTGGGCAAAGGCCGGAGAGAGCAGAGGGAATTCGGGATGGGATCGGTGGGGTGGGAATTCTGGATAGGACAGGATGGGATCAATGGGATCAATGGGATCAATGGGATCAGTGGGATCAATGGAATCAATGGGATGGGATGGGATCAGTGGGGTGGGATGGGATGGGATGGGATGGGATGGGATGGGATGGGATGGGATGGGAATTCAGGGTAGGACAGGATGGGATCAGTGGGATCAATGGGATAGGAGGGGATTTAGGGATGGGATGGGATGGAATCAATGGAATGGGATCAATTGGATGGGATGGGATCGGTGGGATGGGAATTCAGGATAGGACAGGATAGGATCAGTGGGATCAATGGGATAGGAGGGGAATTTGGGATGGGATCAATGGGATGGAATGGGATGGATGGGAATTCAGGATAGGACAGGATGAGATCAATGGGATCAATGGAATCAATGGGATCAATGGGATGGGATCAATGGGGTGGGATGGGATGGGAATTCAGGATAGGACAGGATGGGATCAATGGGATCAGTGGGATCAATGGGATGGGATCAGTGGGAGGATCAGAGGGGATCAGAGGGGACGTGGCAGAGCTGCCACCTCCTGGGAAGACAGGAATCCTCATCCCCATCCCTGCTTTTCCCTCACCTCCCGCACCCCGGGCAGGTCTCCACCCTCGCTGGACAACACCCAGCCCATCCTTGGGGGGCTCCGAGAGCCCCGCTCCGGCCACCCGGGAGCCGCCCGGGCCCGAGGGGGCGGCCAGCACGGCGGCCGGCACGGCCACCACCGTCATGGGCAGCTCGCAGCCCGTGCTGAGCCACGGCACCGCCGACAACCTCATCCCCGTCTACTGCTCCATCCTGGCCGCCGTGGTGGTGGGGCTGGTGGCCTACATCGCCTTCAAGAGGTGCGGGGGGACACGGAGGGGACGGGGACACGGAGGGGACGGGGGTTTTGGGGACCGGGACCCCCAGGGATGGGCTGCCACCAGCCAGGCTGCGGGGATTCCCGAAATTGTGTGGGGAGGGAGGAGGGAGGAGGGTGAGGGGGTGACAGCGGGGGTGGCAGCAGGGTGGGGGAGATGCTGCACGCCTGTTCTTATTCCTGCCTGTTCTGGCACTCTCACTGTCTCTGTCATTGTCCTGTCCTTGTCTCTGTCCCTGTCCCTCTCCCTGTTCCTGTCCCATCCCTGTCCTGTTCCTGTCCCTCTGTCCCTCTGTCCCTGTTCCATCCCTGTCCCATCCCTGTCCTGTCCCTGTCCCTGCCTCTGTCCCTGTCCGTCTGTCCCCATATCCCTGTCCCATCCCTGTCCCCATCTCTGTCTCTGTCCCCATCCCTGTCCCTGTCCCTGCCCCTGTGTCTCTCTGTCCCCATGTTCCTGTTCCTGTCCTGTCCCCATCCCTGTCCCTGTTCCTGTCCCCATCCCTGTCCCTGCCCCTCTGTCCCCATATCCCTGTCCCATCCCTGTCCCCATCTCTGTCTCTCTGTCCCCATGTTCCTGTCCCTGTCCCTGTCCCCATCCCTGTCCCTGTCCCTCTGTCCCTCTGTCCCCGTGTCCCTGTCCCATCCCTGTCCCCGTCTCTGTTTCTGTCTCTGTCCCTCTATCCCCATCCCTGTCCCTGCCCCGTCCTGTTCCTGTCCTGTCCCTCTGTCCCTCTGTCCCCATATCCCTGTCCCATCCCTGTCCCCGTCCCTGTCCCTGTCCCATCCCTGTCCCCATCCCTGTCCCTGTCCCATCCCTGTCCCGGCACCAGGACAGAAAGCAGAAAACGGGACAAACCCCAGGGGAAGGGGACAAACCCCAGGCAAGGGGACAAATCCCAGGGGAAGGGGACAAACCCCAGGGAATGGGACAAACCCCAGGCAAGGGGACAAAGCCCTGCCAGCCTCGGGGATGTCACCTGGCTGTCGCTGTCTGTCCCCCACCCCAGGTGGAACAGCTGCAAGCAGAACAAGCAAGGGGCCAACAACCGGCCGGTGAACCAGACGCCGTCGCCCGAGGGGGAGAAGCTGCACAGCGACAGCGGCATCTCCGTGGACAGCCAGAGCCTGCACGACCAGCAGCCCCCCGGGCAGGGCACCCAGGGCACAGGTGGGACCCCCGGGACAGCCCAGCCGGGCACCTGGGGTGGGGGGGGCACCGGGGGTGGGCAGGGAGGATGGACAGAGAGGATGGACAGGGACACCCTGGGGTGGGCAGGGACACCTGGGGTGGGCAGGGACACCCTGGGGTGGGCAGGGAGGATGGACAGAGAGGATGGACAGGGACACTGGGGATGGACAGGGACACCAGGGGTGGACAGGGAGGGTGGGCAAGGGCACCTGGGGTGGGCAGGGACACCTGGGGTGGGCAGGGAGGATGGACAGGGACACTTGGGATGGACAGAGAGGGTGGACAGGGACACCCTGGGGTGGGCAGGGACACTTGGGATGGACAGGGACACCCTGAGATGGACAGGGAGGGTGGGCAGAGGAACCCCCGGGTGGGCAGGGACATCCAGGGATGGACAGAGAGAATGGACAGGGACACCCTGAGATGGACAGTGACACTGGGGATGGACAGGGAGGATGGACAGGGACACCCTGGGATGGGGAGGGACACCTGGGCTGGGCTGGGCTGGGCTGGACAGGGACATCCTGAGATGGACAGGGAGGGTGGGTGGACAGGGACACCCTGGGATGGACAGGGAGGATGGACAGGGACACCAGGGATGGGCAGGGAGGATGGACAAGGACACTGGGGATGGACAGGGACACCCTGAGATGGACAGAGAGGATGGACAGGGACACTTGGGATGGACAGGGACACCAGGGATGGACAGGGACACTTGGGATGGACAGTGACACCGGGGATGGACAGGGACACCCTGAGATGGACAGGGAGGATGGACAGGGACACTTGGGATGGACAGGGACACCAGGGATGGACAGAGAGGATGGACAGGGACACTTCAGAGGGACAGGGAGGATGGACAGGGACCCCAGGGATGGACAGTGACACCGGGGATGGACAGGGCCACCCCAGGCTGTACCAGGAGGGCAGCCCCACTCCTCTCAGGGCCCGGATTCGAAGCCGTTCCTTTCCCTTTCCCCTCCGGGCAGCTCCCAAATCCGACGGGACCCCTTTCGCGGCGCTGCCAGCCAGCAAGCAGCAGGAGGTGGAGAAGCTGCTGGGCAGCTCGGCCGAGGAGGACACGTGGCGGCAGCTGGCGGGCGAGCTGGGCTACAAGGAGGAGCTGATCGACTCCTTCACCCGCGAGGAGTCGCCGGCCCGAGCCCTGCTGGCCCACTGGGGCGGCCGCGACTCGGCCACGCTGGACGCGCTGCTGGCCGCCCTGCGCCGCCTGCAGCGCGGCGACATCGCCGACAGCCTGGCCAGCCACTCCACGGCCACCTCCCCCGTCTGAAGGGTGGCCCCGGGGGTGGGTGGCGGTGGCGGCGGCGGGGTCGTCGCCCCTGGGTCCCCTCCCCGCCCCCCCCCCCGGTTGCCCCCAGCGGAGCTCCCCCCCCCGGTGCCGGTACCGCCCGCTCCGAGCGCCCGGCACCGCCCGCCTGGGTGTGAGCCCCAAAATCCCGGTCCTTGGAGGGGTTGAGGGGGGTTCAGTCCAGCCCTGACCCCAAAATCTCGGTCCTTGGAGGGGTTGAGGGGGCTCAGTCCAGCCCTGACCCCAAATCCCAGCTCCTGGAGAGGCTGGGGGGGCTCAGTCCAGCCCTGACCCCAAATTCCGGTCCTTGGAGGGGTTGAGGGGGGCTCAGTCCAGCCCTGACCCCAAATCCTGGTCCTTGGAGGGGTTGAGGGGACTCAGCCCCGCCCTGACCCCAAATCCCGGCTCCTGGATGGGCTGGGGGGGTTCAGTCCAGCCCTGACCCCAAATCCTGGCTCCTGGATGGGCTGGGGGGGTTCAGTCCAGCCCTGACCCCAAAATCCCGGTCCTTGGAGGGGCTCAGCCCCGCCCTGACCCCAAATCCCGGTCCTTGGAGGGGCTGGGGGGGCTCAGTCCAGCCCTGACCCCAAATCCCGGTCCTTGGAAGGGTTGAGGGGGCTCAGCCCCACCCTGACCCCAAAATCCCAGTCCCTGGAGGGGCTCAGTCCTGCCCTGACCCCAAAATCCCGATCCTTGGAGGGGTTGAGGGGCTCAGCCCCACCCTGATCCCAAATCCCGGCCGTGGCCGGAGCGTTCAGAGCGCTGGGAAGCCGCCGGGACGGACGGACAGATGGACAGATGGACAGATGGACAGATGGACAGATGGACAGATGGCCACGAGAGTGACCACGGCGCTCTCTCCCCCCCTTCCCCCCTGGGGCGGCTCCTCTTCCTCCAGCGCCCCCAAATCCGGCCGATTTCCCCCCAAAACAGCCGGGGCAGGGCGGGGCTGGCAGACCCCCCGGGGGTCTGGGGGGCTCCTCGGGGGTGGGTGGGGCTGGGGGCTCCCCACGCTGTGAAATTTGGGGGGCGGCCCCTCCCCTCCCCCCCCTCCCCCCCCGGCTCCGCGGGTGCCAAAATCCCCAAAATCCCCTCGGTTTGGGGTTTGGGGGGTGTCACCACCACCCTGAGGGGACACTGAGGGGACACTGAGGGGGGACAGCGCTGACCAAGTGCCTGCCCCGGGGGGACACCTCCAAGGGCTCCTTCTCCTTGTCCCCGTGTCCCTGCTGTCCCCTCGTGTCCCCATGTCCCCCCTGTGTCCCCCCTGCCAGCACTGCACTGTCCCTGCTGTCCCCGTGTCCCCCTTGTCCCCATGTCCCTCTTGTCCCCTCCGTGTCCCTGCTGTCCCCGTGTCCCCCCATGTCCCCCATGTCCCCCGTGTCCCCCCGTGTCCCCCATGTCCCCACTGTCCCCCATGTCCCCTGTGTCCCCCGTGTCCCCATGTCCCTCTTGTCCCCCCGTGTCCCTGCTGTCCCCGTGTCCCTCTTGTCCCCCCATGTCCCCCATGTCCCCTTGTCCCCACTGTCCCCCATGTCCTCCATGTCCCCTGTGTCCCCCGTGTCCCCATGTCCCTCTTGTCCCCCCCTGTCCCCCATGTCCCCTTGTCCCCCATGTCCCTCTTGTCCCCCGTGTCCCCCATGTCCCCTTGTCCCCTGTGTCCCCCGTGTCCCTCCATGTCCCCTTGTCCCCCATGTCCCTCTTGTCCCCCCGTGTCCCCCATGTCCCCCATGTCCCCCGTGTCCCTCCATGTCCCCATGTCCCTCTTGTCCCCCATGTCCGCCTTGTCCCCACTGTCCCCCATGTCCCCCGTGTCCCTCCATGTCCCCCGTGTCCCCTTGTCCCCACTGTCCCCCATGTCCCCGTGTCCCCTGTGTCCTCCATGTCCCCCATGTCCCACATGTCCCCACTGTCCCCTGTATCCCCCATGTCCCCCGTATCCCCCCGTGTCCCCCATGTCCCCTTGTCCCCACTGTCCCCCATGTCCCCCGTGTCCCCCGTGTCCCCCCTGCCACCACTGCCCTGTCCCCGCTGTCCCCACCCCTGTCCCCAAGGGCTCCCCCTGTGCCAGCAGCGCTGTGACTCAGAGCTGTCCCCGCGGGTCCCTGTCCCCCTCGGGTGACCCCGGAGCGTCCCCAGGGAGGTGACATTGCCACCCCCACCACCCCCCCAGAGGTCAAAGGGCATTTTGGGGGCGGTTGGGCCCCAGCTGGAGGGTGGCCCTGGGCTGGGGGTGTCCCCTGAGCTGCCACCCGCCTGGGGAGTGTCCCCTGGGCTGGCACCGAGACCCTGGTGACGTCCCTGAGCTGCCACTGAGCTCTTGGCGATGTCATCGAGCTCCTGGTGATGTCACCAAGCTCCTGGTGACGTCCCCTGGCAATGTCACTGAACTGGGGAATGTCCCCTGATGATGTCACTGAGCTCCTGGTGATGTCACCGAGCTCCTGATGACATCACCAAGCTCCTGGTGACGTCCCGTGATGATGTCACTGAACCGGGGAATGTCCCCTGAGATGTCACCTAGCTCCTGGTGATGTCACCGAGCTCTTGGCGATGTCACCGAGATCCTGTCAACGTCCCCTGATCTGTCACCAAACTCCTGGCGATGTCCCCTGGTGATGTCACTGAGCTCCTGACAATGTCACCAGGCTCCTGGCGATGTCCCCTGAGGTGCCACCGAACCGGGGAATGTCCCCTGAGATGTCACCAAGCTCCTGGTGATGTCACCGTGCTCCTGATGACATCACCAAGCTCCTGCTGATGTCACTGAGCTCCTGACGACGTCACCAAGCTCCTGCTGATGTCTCGTGACGATGTCACCGAACTGGGGAATGTCCCCTGAGATGTCACCAAGCTCCTGGTGATGTCACCAAGCTCCTGTGATGTCCCCTGGCAATGTCACTGAACCAGGGAATATCCCCTGACGATGTCACCGAGCTCCTGACGATGTCACCAAGCTCCTGCTGATGTCTCGTGATGATGTCACCAAACTGCGGAACGTCCCTGAGATGTCACCAAGCTCCTGGTGATGTCACCGAGCTCTTGGTGATGTCACCGAGATCCTGTCAACGTCCCCTGATCTGTCACCAAACTCTTGGCGATGTCCCCTGGTGATGTCACTGAGCTCCTGACAATGTCACCAGGCTCCTGGCGATGTCCCCTGAGGTGTCACCGAACCGGGGAATGTCCCCTGAGATGTCACCAAGCTCCTGATGATGTCACCGAGCTCCTGCTGATGTCTCGTGATGATGTCACCGACCGAGGAACGTCCCCTGAGATGTCACCAAGCTCCTGATGATGTCACCAAGCTCCTGGCGATGTCACCAAGCTCCTGGCGATGTCCTGTGATGATGTCACCAAACTGGGAACGTCCTCTGAGATGTCACCGAGCTCCTGGCAATGTCCCCTGATGATGTCACCAAGCTCCTGGCGACGTCACCAGGCCAGGCGTGGCCTCCCCCCCCCAAATCCATCCCCAAATCCCGATTTCCTGCCCCTCCCGCAGGAGGGACCTGTACATAGGAACCGCCTTTGTCCCCATGTCACCCCCCCTGGGGACAGCCCCGTGTCCCCTCCCCGCTCCCGGCCGGGAATTCCCACCCCATCCCAACCTCCGGATCCTTTCTGGCCTTAAAGACTCGACGGGGGAGGCGGAGAAACCTTCAGCCCTCTCCCCAAAAAAAAAATTCCCAAAAAACTCCTCAGGGTTTGGATGTTCTGGAGAAGAACCCGGGGGATTCCAGCTCCTCCAAAACCTTCTGGAAGTTTCCCTCCCTGCCCTCGCTCTGGATGATGGAAAAGCTCAGGATCTCCTGGGGGGCTTTGGGCACTGAAGATCCCTTGGGAAGAGCCGGCTCCTGGCTGGAATTCTTGGAAGAGCTGGGAAAAATCCCAAATCCCGGCGCCAAGCTTCTGCCGTGGCTGAAATCCGAGGGAATTCGCCCCAAAATTTACGAACCCTGGTCCTGCCAGACCGAGTCACACTGTGGGATGGGTTTGGGATGGGTTTGGGATTGATTTGGGATTGATTTGGATGGGTTTAGGATAGATTTCGGATGGGTTTGGGATGGGTTTGGGATGGATTTGAGATGAGTTTGGGATTGACTTGGAATTAATTTGGGATGGATTTGGGATGGGCTTGAGATGGATTTGGGATTGATTCGGGATTGGTTTGGGATTGATTCGGGATTGGTTTGGGATTGATTTGGGATTGATTTGAGATGGATTTGGGATAGATTTGGTTGGGATGGGTTTGGGATTGACTTGGGATGGGTTTGGGATGGATTTGGGATTGATTTGGGATGGGTTTGGGATGGATTCGGGATTGATTTGGGATTGATTCGGGATTGGTTTTGGGATTTTGAATGGATTTGGGATTGATTTGGATTGGTTTGGGATTGATTTGGGATGGATTCAGGATGGGTTTGGGGTGGGTTTGGGATGAGTTTTGGGATGGGTTTAGGATGGATTTAAGATTGATTTGGGATTAATTTGGGATGGGTTTGGGATTGAGTTGGGATGGATTTGGGATGGATTCGGGATGAGTTTGGGATTGATTTGGGATGGGTTTGGGATGGGTTTGGGATGGATTCGGGATGGGTTTGGGATGGATTCAGGATGGATTTGGGATTGATTCGGGATGGATTCGGGATTGATTTGGGATGGGTTTGGGATTGATTTGAGATGGATTTGGGATTAATTTGGGATGGATTCAGGATGGATTTGGGATGGATTTGGGATGGATTCGGGATGAGTTTGGGATGGATTCCATCACTGGTCACATCTTCAGGTTGTTCCCATCATTCTGGGAGTTTTTTTATTTTGGGAAAAAGCGACTCCAGGACAAACTGAGGGCGCCTGGAATGAAGCGCCCGGCTCCAAACCGAACTCCCTGGCCGGAGCCTCTCCCAGCTGGGAATCTTCTCCTCTCAGGACAATTCCTCCCCTCCTGCCTCGCTCTCAGGTTTCCCATCGCCCTGGGAAAAGGGAGATCCCAGCAGCCGGAATCCCGAAAAAAAAAAAAAAAAATCCCATTTCCAGGGGCGAGGGAACGGAGGGACAAACTCAGCATCCAAAGAGGAGCCCGGGGGGCTCCCTCAAATGGAAATAAAAATTAAAAAAAAACCAAAAAGAACCCCAAAAAACCCCCAAAAAATCCAAAAAAACCCAAAAAAAACCCCAAAACCCCCCCAAAAACCCAAAAAAACCCCAAAAAAACCCAAAAAAACCAAAAAAAAAACCCAAAAAAACCAAAAAACCCAAAAAGACCCAAAAAACCCCCCAAAAAACCCCCAAATCCAGGAAGGAAACCAAAGCCAGAGCTCGTTCGGTGTCGTGCAAACCCCGTGTGGTCCCTCCACTCCCCACTCCGTAATTCCAGGCCGATTTCTAGGAAGTAGAAGGATTTTTGGGGAGGGTGGGGTGGGAGGTTTGGGGGCAGCATGAGCCGGGGGGTGCACGGGGGAGGCCCGGGGGTGGGGTTGGAGTTTGTCCTGTGTGTATCCGTGGGATGCCAATAAAAGAGCATCGCTGTGGGCTGTTCCGCTGGATTCTTCCCGCTCTCCCGAAAAAAAAACTGGGAATGCAGGATGGGAAAAAGCTCCCAGCGCCTTCCTGGTGGGATTGGCCCGAACTTCCTCGTTTGCTTCCTTGTTTGCTTCTCATTCCCATCCCATTCCTATTTCCTGGTCCATCCCCATCCCCATTCCCATCCCTATCCCATCCCCACTCCCAGTTTTCCCATCCCCGTCCTTATTCCCTGTCCATCCCCATTCCCATTCCCATTCCCACCCCATCCCATCCCCATTCCCATTCCCATCCATTCCCATTTCTGTCCGTTCCCATTCCCATCCCCATTCCCATTCCCAGTTTCCCATTCCCAGTTTCCCATCCCCATCCCCATTCCCATCCCCATTCCCATCCCCCATTCCCAGTTTCCCATCCCATTCCCATCCCCATCCCCATTCCCATTTCCTGTCCATTCCCATTCCCATTCCCATCCCCATCCCCATTCCAGTTTCCCATCCCCGTCCCCATTCCTGTCCCCATTCCTGTCCCCTCCCGTCCCCACAGCCAATCAGGGACAAGAATCCCAACAAATCCTTGAGCCGGTTCCTCTCCATCCCCTCGGGGCTGGAAGGAGCAGGGAGCAGAGCTGGGAATGGGGCCTGGAGCCGGGGGAACAGGAGCCATCCCCTGATCCCAATCCCGGCTGGAATTCCAGAAAAAGCAGGGGCTTCCTGTGTGGGATCAGGGAACACAGCTGGGATCGTGGGGAGCAGGAGGAGTGGGAACAAAAGCTGGGAAATCAGGAACAGGATCTGGGAAAGGAGTCTGATGTTCACCGGGGGCCGGGGAAAACCCCTGGAAAAGCTCTTTTCCCTTTTTTATGGGAGTCTGGGGAACGCCAGAGCCGCTCAATCCCACATCTGCTGCCGGGGGAGGGCGGCGGGGACGGATCCCGGCTGGATCCAGCGGGAAAAACCCGCTGGAGTTGGATTTGTCCCAAATCCCACCCCGGCTCCAGGCCCTGGGAAAAGGCAGCAATCGCTGGAAAAAAATAAAATTAAAAAAAAAAAAAATGGGGAAAAAATTCCAAATGGAACAGCACGGAGGGGCTTTTCAGGGAAAACCAGGGAAGGGAAACGGGAAAGGGAAAATTGGGGAAGGAAAAAGTGGGAAAGGGAAATGGGAAAGGGAAATGGGAAAACTGTGAATGGGAAAAGGGAATGGGAAATGGGAAAGGGAAAATTGGGAAAGGGAAATGGGAAAACTGGGAATGGGAAATGGGAAAGGGAAATGGGAAAGGGAAAACTGGGAAAGGGAAAATTGGGAAAGGGAAATGGGAAAGGGAAATGGGAAAACTGGGAATGGGAAATGGGAAAGGGAAAACCTGGGAAAGGGAAACGGGAAAGGGAAAACGGGAAACGGAAAAAAAACTGGAAAGGGAAAAAAAACCTGGGAAAGGAAAACAGGAAAGGAAAATGGGAAAGGAAAAACTGGGAAAGGGAAAATGGGAAGGGGAAAAAAAACTGGGAAAGGGAAAAAAAAACGGGAAAGGGAAAAAAAAAACCTGGGAAAGGGAAAAAAAAACCTGGGAAAGGGAAAACCGGGAAGGCAGAGCCGAGCCTCCCGGGGCAGCCGCAGCTGCCGATCCCAAACCTCCCCGGCATTTCCTCCCTCCCCGGCCCTTCCAAGATTTTGCTTTTCCCGCAGGTTCCTTCTCCTCCCAGCCCTTCATCCCCGGATTTTGGGGGAGGAAAAAAAAAAACAAACCGGGGTTTTGGAGCTTTTCCCGATCCCAGCCCCGGGCAGAACCTGGCTCCCAGATGGAGCCGCATTCCCAAATAATGGGAAGCAGTTGGAGCGCAGCGGGCGCTGCTTTCTGCCCCCCCAGGAACCGGGGGGGGGATTTTCCAAAATTTCCCCAGGGAACGGGACCCTCCCCCCACCCTGGATGCCCTTCCAGGACCCTCGGGAAGGCCGGGAATTGGAATTGGATTCCAATTTCCTCCTCTGGAGTCGCGGCTGAGCCTTGAAATCCCCTCCCGACCCCGCCGCCCCCGTCCTGGGTGGTCCTGGGGGGATCTTGGGGGGTTCTGGGGGGTCCTGGGAGGGTTCGGGGGGGGTCCTGAGGGGTCTTAGGGGGGTCCTGGGAGGTTCTGGGGGGCGTCCTGGGAGGTCCTGGGGCGGGTTCTGGAGGGTCCTGGAAGGTCCTGGGGGGTTCTGGGGGGGTCTTGAGGGGTTCTGGGGGTCCTGGGGGGGTCCTGGAAAGTCCTGGAGGGTCCTGGGAGGTCCTGGGGCGGGTTCTGGAGGGTCCTGGAAGGTCCTGGGGGGTTCTGGGGGGGTCTTGAGGGGTTCTGGGGGTCTTGGGGGGGTCCTGGGGGATCCGGGGGGTGGTGCTGGGGAGATCCTGGGGGGTTCTGGGGGTCCTGGGGGGTCCTGGGGGGGTCCCGGGGGGTCCTGGGGGGGTCCCGGGGGGTCCTGGGGGGTTCTGGAGGGTCCGGGGGGGGTCCTGGGGGGGTCCCGGGGGGTCCTGGGGGGTCCTGGGGGGTCCTGGGTGTCCTGAGGGACAGATGGATTCGGGATCCCAGGATGGATTTGGGGATCCCAGGATGGATTCGGGATCCCGAGGGGTTTGGGATCCCAGTGGGGTGTGGGGATCCCAGGATGGATTTGGGGATCCCGGGATGGATTTGGGGATCCTGGGATGGGTGTGGGGATCCAGGATGGATTTGGGATCCCAGGATGGATTTGAGATCCTGGGATGGATTTGGGATCCCAGGAGGGTTTTGGGATCCCGGTATGGGTTTGGGGATCCCAGGATGGATTTGGGATCCCAGAGGGATGTGGGGATCCTGGGATGGATTTGGGATCCCAGGATGGATTCAGGATCCCAGGATGGATTTGGGATCCCAGGATGGGTTTGGGATCCCAGGATGGATTCAGGATCCCAGGATGGATTTGGGATCCTGGGATGGATTTGGGATCCCGGGATGGATTTGGGATCCCAGGATGGATTTGGGATCCCAGGATGGATTTGGGGATCCCGGGATGGATTCAGGATCCCAGGATGGATTCGGGATCCCGGGATGGATTTGGGATCCCAGGATGGATTTGGGATCCCAGGATGGGTTTGGGGATCCCAGGATGGATTTGGGGATCCCAGGATGGATTCGGGATCCTGGGATGGATTCGGGATCCCGGGATGGCTGCGGGGTGGGGGCTGGGAGCCGTTATCCCTTGGATGGAGCAGGGAAGATCCCAAACCCCCCCCGCAAATCCCCTGGAATGGGATCCGCAGCTGGCCGGGGTCGAGCCTGGCTGGATCTGTGTGGGAATCCGGGCTCAGGAAGGGGATTTTTTGTGGGAATTGCGAGGCTGGAAAGAGCTGGGAAAGGCTTTCCAAGGAAGGAAGGAAAAAATCCCGGAGCTTCTGGGCAGGAAAAACTTCCCAGCTGAGGCTGAGGGGGGAGCGCGGGGGGCTCAGCGCTCCATAAATCCCCCTCCCCTCATCCCGGGAAATCATCACCTCTTCCCAAACAAAGCCCAGACCCCCCCCCCCCGGCAGCGGCGGGAAACTTTATCCCGGATTTCCCTCCTCCAGGGAATATTCCCAGGATGGGAGTTTTTCCCAAGCAGTTTCTGACGCTTCCCTGCTCTCTGTCAGCTGCGGCCTCTCGGGTTTCCCGGGAAAAAAAAAAAAAAGGAAGAGTCCAAAAGCTCTCCCGAGAGGATTTGGGATGAAATGGGAAAAACCCGGCATCCAAAAAATAAAAAAAATCCGGGAGAGATGGGGGGAAAGGCCGGGGCTGGAGCAGCTCCGGATCCCGGATTTCCTGAGGGAAATAAAAGGGGCTGGGATGGATTTGGGATCCCGGGATGGATTTGGGATCCCGGGATGGATTTGGGATCCCAGTGGGGTGTGGGGATCCCAGAGGGACGTGGGGATCCAGGGATGGGTTTGGAATTCCATGGGATCCGGCTGCTTTGGGATGCTCCCCCTTCCCCCCCGTTCCCTGGGGGAAAAGCCGGGGCTGGAGCAGCTCCAGATCCCGGATTTTCTGAGGGAAGCCAGGGATAAAAACGGGGCTGGGAGCAGGGAATTCCATGGGATCCGGCTGCTTTGGGATGCTCCCCGTTCCCTGGGGATCCATCCGGGCCCCATTCCCGGCTTTCCCTGGAGCTCTGGTGCCGCAGGGAAGGGAATTTCCATCCCTCTCCCCACCTTTTCCCTGCGATAATTGGCTCTGGATTGATTGGAAGCATTTCCTGGAATTGCCTCCGGGAATAAATCCTCCGGGATCGATGGATGCATGCGCGGGAATTCTGCTGCCCTCAGCAGGGCCTCCTGATGGATCCCGGGTTCCTGTAAATCCTAATTAATCCCGAATTCCTGCCACTCCTGATCAATGAATCCCGAATCCTAATTGTACCCTGAATTCCTGTCAATCCTGATGAATGAATCCCGAATTCCTGCTAATCCTGATCAATCCCAAATTCCGGTAAATCCTAATTAATCCCGAATTCCTGATGGATCCCAAATTCCTGTCAATCCTGATCAATGAATCCCGAATTCCTGCCAATCCTGATCAATCCCAAATTCCTGCTAATCCTAATTAATCCCAGATTCCTGTCAATCCTGATTAATGAATCTCGAATTCCTGATGGATCCCGGATTCCTGCTAATCTTGATTAATGAATCCCAAATTCCTGTCAATCCTAATGACTCCCGAATTCCATCTAATCCTGATTAATGAATCCCGAATTCCTGCTAATCCTGATGGATCCCGACTTCCTGCCAATCCTAATGAATCCCGAATTACTGCTAATCCTAATTAGTCCTGAATTCCTATAAATCCTGATTAATGGATCCCGAATTCCTGATGGATCCTGAATTCCTGCCAATCCTGATCAATCCCAAATTCCTGCCACTCGAATTCCTGCCAATCCTGATCAATCCCAAATTCCTGTCAATCCTAATGAACCCCGAATTCCTGCTAACCCTGATTAATGAATCCCGAATTCCTGTCAATCCTGATGGATCCTGAATTCCTAATGAACCCCAAATTCCTGCTAATCCTGATTAATGAATCCCGGATTCCTGTCAATCCTGATCAATCGTGAATTCCTGTCAATCCTAATTAATCTTGAATTCCTGCTAATCCTATTTAGTCCTGAATTCCTACCATTCCTGATCAATCCTGAATTCCTGCCACTCCTGATGGATCCCAAATTCCTGTCAATCCTATTGAACCCCAAATTCCTGCTAACCCTAATTAATGAATCCCGAATTCCTGTCAATCCAGACGAATTCCTGCCTGTTCTGGGCCGGCATCCCACGAGGATCAATCCCGAATTTTGGGGGGCGGGGCAGGGAGGGGAGCAGTGGGATTTGGGATTCTCCCTCCCACCCTGAACCATCCCGGCGGCTCCCGGAGAAGGTTCCAGAAGCTCTCTGCTCCCTCCATCCGCCCCTCCCCCGCTTCCCAGCGGCAGAATTCCCAGCCCGGGGGCGGCGGGGATGGGAAAGGCAGCTGGACACAGCCCCGGCTGCGCCGCTGGAGGTCCTGGAAGGAGCAGCAGCAGGAGGAGGAGGAGGAGGAGGAGGAGGAGGAAGAGCGGATCCCTGTGCCAGGAATCTCCCAGCCAGCCCCGGGAGCTGGGAAAGCGCTCAGCTCCGGCCCTGCTGGAAATCCCATTCCTGCTGGAGCTCCTGGGTGAATCCCAATAAAAATCCCATTCCTGCTGGAGCTCCTGAGTGAATCCCGATAAAAATCCTGAGTGAATCCCAATAAAAATACTGAGTGAATCCCGATAAAAATCCTGAGTGAATCTCGATAAAAATCCTGAGTGAATCCCGATAAAAATCCCGAGTGAATCCCGATAAAACTCCTGAGTGAATTCCAATAAAAATCCTGAGTGAATCCCGATAAAAATCCCTTTCCTGGTGGAAGTCCTGAGCGAATTCCAATAAAAATCCCAATTGAATCCCAATAAAAATCCCAATTGAATCCCAATAAAAATACTGAGTGAATCCCAATAAAAATCCTGAGTGAATCCCGATAAAAATACTGAGTGAATCCCAATAAAAAAATCCCATTCCCCCTGAAAATCCTGAGTGAATCCCAATAAAAATCCTGGATGGGATTGGGATGGATTGGGATGGGTTTGGGAGGTTTTGGGATATTTTGGGATGTTTTGGAATGGGTTTGGGATGGGCTTAGGATGTTTTCGGATGTTCTGGGATGTTTTGGGATGTTTTGGGACGTTTTTTGGATGTTTTCAGACGTTTCTGGTATGTTTTTTCAGACATTTTTAGGATATTTTTGGAACGTCCTCCCGGGGGCTTCCATCCAACCCCGGATCCAAAGGAGCTGTCGCGGGAACTCGGCCACCCCTGAGCGCTCTCCCTGGAAGGACCCAAACCCCAAACCCCAAACCCCCCAACCCCAAACCCCAAATCCTCAAACCCCCAAACCCCCAACCCCCCAAACCCCCAAACCCGGGGACCCCCAAACCCCCAAACCCCAAATCCCCAAACCCCTAAACCCCAAATCCCCAAATCCCAAACTCCCAAACCCCCAAACCCCCAAACCCCAAACCCCAAAACCCCCAAACTCCAAACCCCCAAACCCCCAAACCCCAAACCCCTAAACCCCAAACCCCCAAACCCCCAAATCCCCAAACCCCAAACCCCCAAACCCCAAACCCCCAAATCCCCAAACCCCAAACCTCAATCCCCAAACCCCCAAATCCCCAAACCCCCAACCCCCAAACCCCAAAACCCCCACCCAGGGGACCCCCGGAGACCCTTTTGGGGGCGGTGGGCGCCCCGATCCCGAGCCGGGAGCCGGGAAAACCTCGGGAATTGGCTCCGGGCAGCGGCTCAGGGATGAAAGCCCCGATTGTGGGGCCGCCCTGAGTCACCGCCCGACCCTGAACGGGCCCTTTGTCCCCACCCGGCTCCGCCACCCCCGGGGGGGCTCGGGGGGGCTCGGAAAGGGGCTCGGGGGGGTTCGGGAGGGTTCGGGGAGGGCTCGGGGGGGTTCGGAAAGGGGCTCGGGGGGGGTTCGGGAGGGTTCGGAGGGGTTCGGGGGGGTACGGGGGGGTTCGGGGAGGGCTCGGGGGGGGTTCGGAGGGGGTTCGGGGGGTTCGGGAGGGTTCGGAAAGGGGCTCGGGGGGAGTTCGGGGGGTTCGGGAGGGTTCGGAAAGGGGCTCGAGGGGGGTTCGGGAAGGTTCGGAAAGGGGCTCGGGGGGGTTCGGGAGGGTTCGGGAGGGTTCGGGGGGGTTCGGGAGGGGTTCGAGAGGGTTCGGGGGGGTTCGGAAAGGGGCTCGGGGGGGGTTCGGGAGGGTTCGGAGGGGTTCGGGGGGGTACGGGGGGGTTCGGGAGGGTTCGGGGGGGCTCGGGGGGTTCGAAAAGGGGCTCGGGGGGGTTCGGGAGGGGTTCGGAGGGGTTCGGGAGGGTTCGGAGGGGTTCGGGAGGGTTCGGGGGGGCTCGGGAAGGTTCGGGAGGGTTCAGGGGGGCTCGGGGGGGCTCGGGAGAGTTCGGGGAGGGCTCGGGGGGGCTCGGGGGGGGTTCGGGGGGGCTCGGGAGGGTTCGGGGGGGCTCGGGGGGGTTCGGAAAGCGGCTCGGGAGGGTTCGGGGAGATCCCAAAATTGGGGAAATTGGGGTTTCCAACCCAGATTTTTGGGGTTCCAACCCAGATTTTGGGGGTTCTAACCCGGATTTTTGGGGTTTCCAGACCGGGTTTGGGGTTCTAGCCTGGATTTTTGGGGTTCCGAGTCAGATTTTGGTGTTTCCAGCCTGGATTTTGAGGGTTGCAACCCAGATTTTGGGTGTTCCAGCCCCTGATTTTTGGGGTCCGAGTCAGATTTGGGCTTCCCAGCCCCGATTTTTGGGGTTCTAGCCCGGATTTTGGGGGTTCTAGTCCAGGTTTGGGTCTTCCAATCCAGATTTTAGGAATTCCAGCCCAAATTTTTTGGGGGATTCCAACCCAGATTTTGGCGATTCCAGCCCCAAATTTTGGGGGTGCCAGCCGCGATTTTGGAGTCCCAACCCTCCATTCCCAGCCGGGATTTGGGATCCGATCCCTTGGGAAGGAACCGGCCCCAGCCCGGGATCCAGTCGGGGGATTTGGGGATGAATTCCTGCGAAATTCCCGCTTCCCCCGGCAGCTCCGGGATAATTTTTTTTCCCTCCCTCCTCCTTTTCTCTCCCACCCGGCTCGAGTTTCACCCTCCGCGCGATTCCAGGTTTTTGGAGCCGCTGTTCCCAGGGAGCTCGGCCTGACCAGAAAATCCTGGATCCAGCTCCGGGAATCCCAGAAAGTCCTGGATCCAGCCCCAGGGATCCCAGAAACTCCTGGATCCAGGTCTGGGGATCCCAGAAAATCCTGGATCCAGCGCTGGGGATCCCAGAAACTCCTGGATCCAGCTCCGGGGATCCCAGAAACTCCTGGATCCAGCCCCAGGAATCACAGAAAATCCTGGATCCAGCCCCGGGAATCCCAGAAACTCCTGGATCCAGGTCTGGGGATCCCAGAAAATCCTGGATCCCGCTCCAGGGATCCCAGAAAATCCTGGATCCAGCTCCGGGAATCCCAGAAAATCCTGGATTCAGCTCCGGGAATCCCAGAAACTCCTGGATCCAGCCCTGGGGATCCCAGAAAATCCTGGATCCAGCCCTGGGGATCCCAGAAAATCCTGGATCCAGCTCTGGGGATCCCAGAAAATCCTGGATCCAGCCCCAGGAATCCCAGAAAATCCTGGATCCAGCTCTGGGATTCCCAGAAAATCCTGGATCCAGCCCCGGGGATCCCAGAAAATCCTGGATCCAGCTCCAGGGATCCCAGAAACTCCTGGATCCAGCTCCGGGGATCCCAGAAACTCCTGGATCCAGCCCCAGGGATCCCAGAAAATCCTGGATCCAGCCCCGGGGATCCCAGAAAATCCTGGATCCAGCCCCGGGAATCCCAGAAAATCCTGGATCCAGCGCCGGGGATCCCAGAAACTCCTGGATCCAGCCCCAGGAATCCCAGAAACTCCTGGATCCAGCCCCGGGGATCCCAGAAACTCCTGGATCCAGCTCTGGGGATCCCAGAAACTCCTGGATCCAGCTCCAGGGATCCCAGAAACTCCTGGATCCAGCCCCGGGGATCCCAGAAACTCCTGGATCCAGCTCCGGGAATCCCAGAAAATCCTGGATCCAGCTCTGGGGATCCCAGAAAATCCTGGATCCAGCTCCAGGAATCCCAGAAAATCCTGGATCCAGCGCCAGGGATCCCAGAAAATCCTGGATCCAGCTCCAGGGATCCCAGAAAATCCTGGATCCAGCTCCGGGGATCCCAGAAAATCCTGGATCCAGCTCCAGGGATCCCAGAAAATCTGGATCCAGCTCCAGGAATCCCAGAAAATCCTGGATCCAGCCCCGGGGATCCCAGAAAATCCTGGATCCAGCTCTGGGGATCCCAGAAACTCCTGGATCCAGCTCCAGAAATCCCAGAAACTCCTGGATCCAGCTCCAGGAATCCCAGAAAATCCTGGATCCAGCTCCAGGGATCCCAGAAAATCCTGGATCCAGCTCTGGGAATCCCAGAAACTCCTGGATCCAGCTCCAGGAATCCCAGAAAATCCTGGATCCAGCTCCAGGAATCCCAGAAAATCCTGGATCCAGCTCCAGGAATCCCAGAAAATCCTGGATCCAGCCCCGGGGATCCCAGAAAATCCTGGATCCAGCTCCAGGAATCACAGAAAATCCTGGATCCAGCCGTGGGAATCCCACAAAATCCTGGATCCAGCCCTGGGGATCCCAGAAAAACCTGGATCCAGCCCCAGGAATCCCAGAAACTCCTGGATCCAGCCCAGGGATCCCAGAAAATCCTGGATCCAGCTCTGGGGAGCCCAGAAAATCCTGGATCCAGCCCCGGGAATCCCAGAAAATCCTGGATCCAGCTCCAGGGATCCCAGAAAATCCTGGATCCAGCCCCGGGGATCAGAGCCATCAGGATTCCACTGAAAATCCCAAGTGAATCCCAATAAAAATCCCATTCTTGAAGAAAATTCCAAGTGAATCCCAACAAAAAATCCCATTCCCAATAAAAATCCCATTCCCACTGAAAATCCCAATTGAATCCCAGTAAAAATCCCATTCCTGATTATAATCCTGATTGAATCCCAATAAAAATCCCATTCCCATTGAAAATCCAGATTGAATCCCACTGGAAATCCCATTCCCACTGAAAAACCTGAGTGAATCCCAATAAAAATCCCATTCCCGCTGAAAATCCTGATCGAATCCCAGCAAAAATCCCATTCCCATTAAAAATCCCGAGTGAATCCCAATAAAAATCCCATTTTCCCCACAGAATTGGGATTTTTCGGGTTTTTTCCCCCACAGAATTGGGATTTTTGGGGTTTTTTTCCCACAGAATTGGGATTTTTGGTTTTTTTTTCCCCACAGAATTGGGATTTTTGGGGTTTTTTTCCCTGCCACTCACCCCCACCAAGAGGATCCCAAATATTTTGATTTTTTTCCTCCCCTAAAACCAAAAAATCCCGGAGCTTTTCCCTGAATTCCCAGCTCGGGGAGCTGCCAGGCCTGGGCCAGATGTTTTCCATAAATAACCAAGGAAGGGGAACGGGGAGAGCAAATCCAATTAGGCCGGAGAAATTCTCTGGGAAAAAAAAAAGGGGCTGAGCTTTAATCGGCTCCGGATCAAAAATAAAACAGATTTTAGCTCCAAATTCTGGTGTTTTTTATTTTTTTTTAATTTTATTTTTATTTTATTCTTTATTTAATTTTTTTTCTTTTTCTTTTTCTTTTTCTTTTTCTTTTTCTTTTTCTTTTTCTTTTTCTTTTTCTTTTTCTTTCTATTTCTATTTTTATTTTTATTTCTATTTTTTACTTTTATTCTTATTTTTATTTTTTTTTCTTTTTTTTAATTTTTATTTCTATTTTTTATTTTTATTTTTATTTTTATTTTTATTTTTATTTTTATTTTTATTTCTGTTTCTATTTCTATTTCTATTTTTATTTCTATTTTTTTATTTTTGTTTATTTTAATTTTTATTTTAATTTTAATTTTTATTTCTATTTTTATTTCTATTTTTATTTTTATTTTTATTTCTATTTTTAATTTTAATTTTAATCTTAGTTTTAATTTTAAATTTAATTTTTAATTTTAATCTTAATCTTAATTTTAATTTTATTTTTAATTTTAATCTTCATTTTAATTTTAATTTTTAATTTCAATTTTAATTTTATTTTTATTTCCCCCAGACAGAAGCTGGCTGGGAGCCCCTGCCCGGCCCTCTCTGCCAAAATCTCCGTCCCAGCTCCTCGTCCTGAGGTTTTGGAGAAGGGAATGGGAACGTCTGAGCCAAAATAAAAAATAAACAAAAGAGAAATGAGAAAGAAAAAAAAAGAAAAAGAAAAAAGAAAACGAGAAAGAAAAAAAGAAAAAGGAAAGGAAAAGATGAAGAAGAAGAAGAAGAAGAAGAAGAAGAAGAAGAAGAAGAAGAAGGAGAAGGAGAAGGAGAAGGAGAAGGAGAAGGAGAAGAAGAGTTTTTGGGAAATAAAAGCTTTATTTGGGAAAAAAAAGAAACAAGAAAAAAACAAGAAAAAAAACATGAAAAACAAGAAAAATAAGAAAAACCAAGGAAAAAAAAAAAGAAAAAAAAAAGATAAAAAACAAGAAAAAAGAAGAAAAAAAGAAAAAAACCAAGAAAAACAACAAGAAAAAAAGAAAAAATAATAAAAAAGGAAAAAATAATAATAATAAAAAAAATAATAAAAAGGAAAAAAAAAAGAAAAAGGAAAAAGCTGCATTTTGTCCTGAAGCTGCTGGCAGCGCCGGCGGAGGCTGATCCTGCACAAACACCCCTCTGGCACGGCTCGGCTCGCCCCGGGATTACTCCCGGCTCCGGTTGCCTCTCCGGTTGTTTTTGCGGGAATTCCATTCCCCCAGGCAGGGTGGGAAGGGAAACCGGAGCCGCCCCTGCTCCGCGTTCCCAGCCCCGATCCAGCTGGGATGGGATCGCTGCAAAACCCCAGAGCGGCGGCCCCAGTGCTGCTGGCCCCTGATGGCCCCAGAAAAACCCCAAAGGAGAGAAAAACCCCAAAGGGGAGAAACCCCAAAGGAGAGAAAAACCCCAAAAGAGAGAAATCCCAAAGGAGGGAAACCCCAAAGGAGAGAAACCCCAAAGAAAGGAGGGAAACCCCAAAGGAGGGAAATCCCAAAGGAGAGAAAAACCCCAAAAGAGAGAAAAACCCCAAAAGAGAGAAAAACCCCAAAGGGGAGAAACCCCAAAAGAGAAAAACCCCAAAGGGGAGAAACCCCAAAGGAAGGAGAGGAAACCCAAAAGGAGGGAAATCCCAAAGGAAGGAGGAAAACCCCGAAGGAGAGAAACCCCAAAGGAGAGAGAGAAACCCCAAAAGAGAGAAACCCCAAAGGAAGGAAATCCCAAAGGAGAGAAACCCCAAATGAGGGAAAAACCTCAAAGGGGAGAAATCCCAAAGGAGAGAAATCCCAAAGGAAGGAGAGAAACCCCAAAAGAGAGAAATCCCAAAGGAGGGAAATCTCAAAGGAGGGAAATCCCAAAGGGGAGAAACCCTAAAGGAGAGAAATCCCAAAGGAGAGAAACCCCAAAGGAGGGAAATCCCAAAGGAGGGAAATCCCAAAGGAGAGAAATCCCAAAGGAGAGAAATCCCAAAGGAAAATAACCCCAAAGGAGGGAAATCCCAAAGGAGGGAAATCCCAAAGGAGAGAAACCCCAAAGGAGGGAGAGAAACCCCAAAAGAGAGAAAAACCCCAAAGGAGAGAAATCCCAAAGGAGAGAAACCCCAAAGGAGAGAAATCCCAAAGGAGAGAAACTCCAAAGGAGAGAAATCCCAAAAGAGAGAAACCTCAAAGGAGGGAGAGAAATCCCAAAAGAGAGAAATCCCAAAGGAGAGAAATCCCAAAGGAGAGAAATCCCAAAAGAGAGAAACCCCAAAAGAGAGGAACCTCAAAGGAGGGGAACCCCAAAGGAGGGAAATCCCAAAGCAAGGAGAGAAACCCCAAAGGAAGAAGAGGAAACCCCAAAGGAGAAAAACCCCAAAGGGGAGAAATCCCAAAGGAAGGAGGGAAACCCCAAAAGAGAGAAATGGGGATTTGGGGGTTTGGGAATTGATTTGGGGATTTGGGGATTTGGGCATTTGGGGATTTGGGAGCCCCAAATTCCGGCTCGGAGGGGACGGGGAGGGATCGGGATCGGGATCCTCCTGCAGGGACCGAGCCATCCCCCCCAAAAAAAATCCCCCCGGGATGCGTTCCCCGCCTGGCTGAGCTGGCTCAGGGATCTTCCCGGAGGAAAATCACAGAATTCCAGGACGGTTTGGGGTGGAAGGGCCTGAAATCCCATCCCGTTCCAGCGGCAGCGTCACCACTTCCCGCTGGCCCGGCTGCTCCCAGCCCCAGCCCGGGACAATTCCGGAGCGTCCTGCCGGGAATAACCGGGAATAACCGGGAATAACCAGGAATAACCGGGAATAACCAACCGGGAATAACCGAGAATAACCGGGAATAACCAGGAATAACCGGGAATAACCTGGAATAACCAACCGGGAATAACCAACCGGGAATAACCGGGAATAACCAACCGGCAATAACCAACCGGCAATAACCAACCGGGAATAACCAACCGGGAATAACCAACCGGGAATAACCGCGGCTCCGGCCCCCAAAACCTCTCCTGGCCCCAAGAAATTCCCGCTTCCCGGCCGGTTCTGCCTCTGCTCCCATCTCCCCAATCCTGGTGAGGAAAGCGCTTCCCAAAAACGGGAACGGGGAGCGGTTTTGGGGTTTCTCCAGAGCCTCTTCCCGGGTCCCCTCTTCCCTCTTTTCCCGGCGCCGGCTCCCGCTAGAGGGCAACAGAAAACCGGGAAAGGAGCGGAAAAACCGGGAAAAAAAGGGCCTGGCAGCACCGCCGGGGCTCAAATCCCAAAAATCCCCGCAGGTGCTCCCTTGGATCTCGGGATGCTCCCCGAGGGTGGGGGATCAATCCCGGGGGGGATCCCGGGATTTCAGCCCCCCCAAGCCGGTCTGGGATGGGCTCCGGGCACCAAACCGGGATCTGTGTCCCGGGAATTGGCTCCGGGAAGGGGGGATGAGGGAGAGGGGTGAAGGGAGAGGGGTTTTCTTCTCCTCGGGTTGGATGCCGGTGCTGCCCCCGTGGGAAGGGAATTCCCGGTGTTCCAGCTCCTCCCGAAAAGCGGGAGAAGGGAAAGGAGAAGCGCTGCCCCTCCGTGGGATAAACCCACCGGGAATCCCGGAGCGGCGGCCGGGGGCCTCGGAAGGGATCAGATCGGGAAAATCCTGCGGGAGAGGGATTTCCCTGGAGGGAGGGGATGGGACAGAGCTGATCCCAGACCTGAGCTGATCCCGGACTTGGGCTGATCCCAGAGCTGAGCTGATCCCAGATCAGAGCTGATCCCAGACAGAGCTGATCCCAGACCTGAGCTGGTCCCGGACAGAGCTGATCCCAGACAGAGCTGATCCCAGACCTGAGCTGATCCCAGCCAGAGCTGATCCTGGGCAGAGCTGATCCCAAACCTGAGCTGATCCCAAACCTGAGCTGATCCCAGACCTGAGCTGATCCCAGCCAGAGCTGATCCCAGACCTGAGCTGATCCCAGACCTGAGCTGATCCCAGCCAGAGCTGATCCCGGCCAGAGCTGATCCCAGACCTGAGCTGATCCCAGCCAGAGCTGATCCCGGCCAGAGCTGATCCCAGACCTGAGCTGATCCCAGACAGAGCTGATCCCAGCCAGAACCAACCCCAGGCAGAACCGATCCCAGCCAGAACCGATCCCAGCCAGAACCAACCCCAGGCAGAACCGACCCCAGTCCAGCGGTCAGTGCCAGGACAAACCCAGAGCTGAGCACCCCTCGGCTCCCCCACCCTCTCCCCGCTCTCCCCCAGCCCGGGCTGCTCCTCCCGAGGGAGCCGTGGGGACTTCACCCCCCCCTCGAGGAGGGGGTCTCTACTGGGCCGCGGGCACCAAAGGGTTACTCCGGAGGTGCCGCTGGGCCCCGGCACCTGGCGGGGGAGGCGGGAGCGGGGCCGGAGCCAGCGGGGGATGGAGCGGAGTTTCCTCGAGACTCGAGCGAGGGGCGGCCGGGGAGTGGGGACAGGAGGGACAGGGGAGGAGGGGACAGAGAAGGGGACACGGGGACGGCAGCGGCCGCAGGTGAAGCCGCCGCGCCTCGCCCGGAGCGGCCCCGCGGTGCGGGAGCTGCCGGGGGCCACCATGGGCCGGGGGTGGCCGTAGGGAGCCACCGGGCAAGGCGGGGGACACCCCCCGCTCCCTTCCCTTCGCTGACGCCGGAGGAGAAGGGAGGGAAAGACGGAAAAAAAAAAAAAAAGGAGGAAAATCCCAGCGAAACCCTCCCCGAACCGGAGCCACCGAGAAGGCGGCGGCGGCGGCGGCGCCCGGCTGGAAAATGCATCTTCCTCGGAGCTGCGTCCTCCTCTTCCTCCAGGGCAGCATCGCGCTGCTGGTGAGAACCGGGAGGGCAGGGGAGGGGGACCGGGGGGGTTGGGGGGCTGCGGGCAGCCGGGGGCTCCCCGAATTCATCCCCGAGTCCCTACCCATCCCCGGGGGGAGAAAACGCCTCCCCAAACTTCTGCTGTTCCTCGGCGGGGAGCGGCGCAGGGCTGGCAGGGGGAGAAGGCTCCGGATCAGCCCCAAAAATCCGAGCCCCGCGCGGCAGCCCGGGGAGGGCTCAGGCCGGCTCCGGGCTCCGCTTTCCCGGGGAAGGAAGGAACCCCTGGACACGCCGGAGCTCGTCTGGGTCCCCCCAGCTCACGGGCCATGGGGCTGCAGCACCCCTGGGTGCCTCCAGCCCACTCTGGGTGCGCCGGGTTGGGGGTTCCGGGAGCGGAGTTGGCAGAGGACTCGGGGCAGCCCCCGGGTGACAACTCCGCTCTGCTGTCCCTTGTCCCGTTCCCCCCGGGCCGGGGGTGCCCAGGGCCTGGCGGGGTCGGAGGGGCCGTGAAGGGCGCAGGGTGGGCGCAGGGTGGGCGCAGGGTGGGCGCAGGGTGGGTACAGGGTTGTAGCACCGGTGCCCTCTCCTGAGCGAACCGGAGCAATCCCAGCTCCTCATCCCCGTTCCCCGGAGCGCCCGGGAGGAGAGGAGAGCTGGGAAAGCCGCTGGCAGAGGGGAAACACGAAAGAGAAAAAAGGGGAAACACAAAAGAGAAAAAAAGGGGAAATACAAAAGAGAATGAAGGAGAAATACAAAAGAGAATGAAGGGGAAATACAAAAGAGATAAAGGGGAAATGGGGAAGGGGCTGGGCGGGGGGTGACCCTGGGGAAGGGGCTGGGAGGGGCTCGGGGACGCCCCCAGCCCTCAGCTCCTCCATCCCGTCCCCCAGGTGCTCTGCGCTCCAGAAGATCCCGGGACAGGCGAGGATCCAGGCGAGCCCCGCGGCCGAGGGAGAGCCCCGGGGCCGAAACTGCTGGAGCTGCTGTCCCCAAAACCCCTCCCGAACCTCAGCCCGCACAACCGGACCCACCCGGGGCCGGGCAGCACCTCCCGGGAGCTCCGGGGAACCCTGGAGAACCGAGCCGGGCGGGCACAGCGGGACCTGGGCAGGAAGCAGAAGAAGCTTTTCGGCTGGGGAGATTTTTACTCCAACATCAAGACGGTGAAGCTGAACCTGCTGATCACGGGCAAGGTGGTGGATCACGGCAACGGCAGCGTCAGCCTCTTCTTCCAGCACAACTCCACGGGCCACGGCAACATCTCCGTCAGCCTCGTGCCGCCCAGCAAGGCCGTGGAGTTCGACCTGGAGCAGCAGATCTTCATCGAGGCCAAGGAGTCCAAGGTGTTCAACTGCCGGGTGGAGTCGGAGCAGGTGGCCCGGGGTAGGAAAACGTCGCTTTGCACCTTCGACCCGGCCAAGACGTGCTCGCAGGAGCACACGCAGAGCCGAGCCGCCTGGCGCTGCTCGCAGCCCTTCCGCGCCGTCTGCGTCTACATCACCTTCTACAGCAGCGACTACCGCCTGGTGCAGAAGGTGTGTCCCGACTACAGCGCCCACAGCCGCCCGCCCTACTTCCCCTCGGGGTGAGGAGGCCCCGGCGCCGACCTTCCTGCAGTTCCTGGGGTTGTGAATCCCGGGGCTGGAAATCCAGGGGTTGTGAATCCCGAGGTTGCAAATCCCGAGGTTGCAAATCCCTGGGCTGCGAATCCTGGGACTGCAAATCCCGGGGCTGGAAATCCAGGGGCTGTGAATCCCGGGGCTGCAAATCCCGAGGTTGCAAATCCCGAGGTTGCAATTCTTGGGGTTGCAATTCCCGGGGCTGCGAATCCTGGGGCTGCAAATCCTGGGGTTGCAACTCCAGGGGCTGCAAATTGCGGGGTTGCAATTCTTGGGGTTGCAAATCCCAGGGCTGCGAGTCTTGGGGCTGTGATTCCAGGGTTGCAAATCCCGGGGCTGCAAATCCCGGGGCTGTGAATCCTGGGGCTGCAATTCTCGGGGTTGCAATTCCTGGGGCTGCAAATCCCGGGGCTGCAAATCCCAGGGTTGCAATTCTTGGGGTTGCAATTCCTGAGGCTGCAGATCCCCGGGGTTGCAATTCCAGGGTTGCAATTCTTGGGGCTGCAATTCCTGGGGCTGCAAATCCCGGGACTGCAATTCCCTGGGGTCCCGCGGGTGCCGAGGGCGGGGGGAGGGATGGGGGTGGCTTTGGATGCTCCCTTGGGACTGCAGGCGCCGAAGGAAGAGGAGAAATTCCCGTTTTTCCCCATGGGAAGAGGAGCAGCAGCAGCAGCGGCAGCAGCGCCAGGCCCGGAGCCCGGAGCTCTGGGAGAGGCCGGGATGTGGAGCAGGGGCTGGATTTGGATGATTTTGGGATGTGGGAACAGGACACAAAGCCACGGTCGGGACTCGAGTTCCTCAGTGCAATAACGGGGTTGGTGATTCCGGGTGAGGAGGGCTCCGGAGGAGGGCGGGGGGGCAGCACCTGGAGAGCGGGAAGAGGTCGGGAATTGGGGCAGGGAAAGCCGGGAATTGGGGCAGGGAAAGCCGGGAATTGGGGCAGGGAAAGCCGCCTGACGGTGCCGCCCCTCCCCGGGCACCCCCCGGGCCGCAGCTCTGCAGGAGCTGGGGAGCTCTCCCACAGCCGGGATGGGTTTTCCCGGGATGGGAAGGAGCCGGGATGGGCAGGGGGGGCTCTCCCCAGGCCGGGGGGGTTCGGAGCTGCGTTCCCGGGTGGAGCAATCCCGGCGGAGCGGGGGCGGTGAGCGGGCACGGCCGGGGATGCAGGCGGCTCCCCCGGGCGCTGATTCACATCCAGGCCCTCCCTGCCCTGATCCCTGATCCCTGTCCTGATCCCTGCCTGGATCCCTGTCCTGATCCCTACATGGATCCATACCTGGCTCCCTGTCTGGATCCCTGCTCTCCCCTGATCCCTGTCTCAAACCCTGCCCTGATCCCTGTTTGGATCCCTGCCTGGATCCCTGCCCAGATCCCTGTTTGGATCCCTGCCTGGATCCCTGCCCAGATCCCTGTTTGGATCACTGCCTGGATCCCTGCTCTTCCCCAATCCCTGCCCAAATCCCTGCTCTCCCCCGATCCCTGCCCTGATCCCTGTTCGGATCCCTGCCCAGATCCCTGCCTGGATCCCTGCCCGGATCCCTGCCCGGATCCCTGCCTGGATCCCTGTTCGGATCTCTGCCCCAATCCCTGCCCGGATCCCTGCCTGGATCCCTGCCCAGATCCCTGCCTGGATCCCTGCCCTGATCCCTGCCCCGATCCCTGCCCCGATCCCTGCCCGGATCCCTGCCCCGATCCCTGCCCCGATCCCTGCCCGGATCCCTGCCCGGATCCCTCTCTGGATCCCTGCTCTCCCCCAATCCCTGCCTGGATCCCTGCCCGGATCCCTGTCCCGATCCCTGCCCCGATCCCTGCTCTCCCCCAATCCCTGCCCCGATCCCCGCCCGGGATCCCCGCTGGCGGCTCCCGGCTCCATTCCCGGTCAGGGCGGGGTTTGGGAAGGGGAGCTCAGGCCCGGGGATTTCATTCCCAGGGAAGGAGCAGGAGCTCCCCGGGCCGGGAATAAAGAGCTGACGGTGGCACCCAGGCGGGGCTGGAGTTTTTTATCCTGGGAGGGTGGGCAGGGAGAAGGGAAAACCAAGGTGTGGGCTCGGGAATGAGGGATGGCCACGATCCAGGCCCGAATCCAGCTCCTTCCAGGAACAGGGAATGGGCTCCAGCTTTGGGCTGCCAGGACCTGGACTCCCAGAAAAACCCCAGAAATCCCAGGCTCCCGTTTTTTGTGGAATTCCCGGTTCCCTCTCCTTCCCCAGGAATCCAAACTCCAGTTTCTCTCCTCTCTGGGCATTCCCAGCTCCCGGGTATTCCCAATCTCCTCCCCATTCCCGGATATCCAAATTTCAGGCTCCTGGTTTTGGGGTATTCCCAATCTCCTCCCCGTTCCCGGATATCCAAATTTCAGGCTCCTGTTTTTGGGGTATTCCCAATCTCTTCCCTGTTCCTGGATATCCAAATTTCAGGCTCCTGTTTTTGGGGCATTCCCAACCTCCTTCCTCTTCCCAGACATCCAAACTTCCATCTCCCACTTCCCTCCTCTGGAAAAGACAAAAAAACCCCTCACTTCCCTTCCCTTTCCCCTCAAAACTTCCCAAATCCAGGCCCCAAAAATCCCTTCCCTCCCCACTTCCCAGGACAGCTCCTGCCCGCGGAGCAGGGTTTGCACTTCCCAAAATTCATTTATTTTATTTTATTTTATTTATTATTATTCTTCATTTAGAAGAAATCCCTTCTCCAGAGCTCTGGGAGCTCTTCTTCTCCTCACGGAGCACTGAAAGTTTGGAAAAAGCTTCTGGGAAATTTCACATTTCCGGGAAAAAAAAAAAAAACCAACCAGGGAGCGATGCTTGGATTGGGGAGGGGAGGGAAGGGGGAAACGGTAGGGAATTAAAATATTCCCTAAGGATTCGGGTTTGCTGGAGGAAGGAGACACAAAAAAAGAAAAAGAAAGAAAAAAAAAATCGTTGAAATCCCATTGGAGGAAGAAACCAAAACCAAACAGACAAAAAAAAATTCCCCGGCACAACAAAAAGTTGGAGAAATTGGGAGAAATTCCAGAGAATCGCCGCCGGGAGAAGCCCCGGGAGCGGGAGAGGAGGCTCCGAAGGATGCGCGGTGCCGGAGGGATGCGGAGCCGCGGTTTCTAAGGAGACCAGGACGGGCCATTATTCCAGGCTGGAGAGCAGAATTCCTGCTCCGGGAGCCGCGGGGAGCGAGGGAGGAGCTGCAGGACCAACAACGCCCCAGGAAAAATTAAAAAATAAAATAAAAAAATCCCCGAACCCGAAGCCCTTCCCGGGAGCTGCAGGGGAGGCAGAGCGGGAACGATTATCCCTGGAATTGCCGGTGCTGGGGGGTTGTTCCTGGGTTTGATCCAGGAATTCTCCCAGTTTTCCTCATCAGAGCCCGGCCCTTCCCTCCTGCTCCGCCAATATCAAACATTCCCGGTTTTCCAGCAGCTTCTGGGATGGTTTTCCTTCCCTCCCTCCCTCCCTCCCCAGGGCAAAGGGAAGGAGCTGCCAGCACCGACCTCTCCCCCATCCATGGATTGTCCTGGGGGAGGAAAAACCTCGGGAATTCCATCCCGAAGCTTCCCGTGGCATCCCAGAGAGGATTTTGGGGAAGGAGGGAAGGAAATCCCAAAGGAAAGGGGAGGATGGCTCCAGCGCCAGCCCGGCTCCTGCCGGGTTTTCCATGGCTGTGCTTTCCCAGGTTTTCCATGGCTGTGCATTCCCAGGTTTTCCATGGCTGTGCTTTCCCAGGTTTTCCACGGTTGTGCTTTCCCAGGTTTTCCATGGCTGTGCTTTCCCAGGTTTTCCACGGTTGTGCTTTTCCAGGTTTTCCATGTCTGTGCATTCCCAGGTTTTCCATGGCTGTGCATTCCCAGGTTTTCCACGGTTGTGCTTTTCCAGGTTTTCCGTCTCCAGGGGCTCCTCCCGAGGGTGGCAGGAGGTGCCCGGACCCGCTGGGATCAGGTCCTGGGAATGCCCGCAGGGAACATCCCTGTGCTCCCGGGGATCCAGGGGCAGCAGGAGAGGGAATTTGGGGAGGATGGAAAACACAATCCAGACCTGGAGGGTAAAAAAACCCCAACCCCAAAAACGCCAAGGAGGGAAAGCTGTCAGGGACAGGAATGGAAAACTCGTCCTGCTCCAGCTGAAATCCCTGCAGGTTCCAGCTCCTCGGCAGAGAATTCCCAGCTCCCATCCCAGCCCTGCCTGCAGTGGAAACACCTTCAATAATTCAGGATCCGCTCCGGAGCTGCTCCCGGGGGAAGGGACAGAAGGGCCCACATCCCAGGGCAGCCCCCAAATCCCACGGATCTGCTGTGGCTGTGGGAATCTGGGAATGCTGTGGGAGAATAAAGGCTCCCACATTTCCCGGGTTTTTCCAAAGCCTCTCTGCTTCCAAACTTCCACCCCGGGGAATTTTCCCGAAGGAGAGAAAACCCCGCTCCTGTTGGGAGAGCAGCTCAAGGCGGGAAGGGAACCCCGAGCTCCGGGCACGGGGGGCTCTGGAATGTTGTGCGGTGTTCAGGAAAATACAATCCCGACGGCAAATCCAAGGGGGAAAGGGTGCTGGGGGAGATTCCTGCAGGGATTCTGGAATGATGGATAAAGGAGGGAGCCGGGCAGTGCTGGAGCATCCCAGGAGCTCCTGTGCCTGCTGAGCACCTTGGGATCTCCTGCTCTTCTCCAAACCCTTGGATTTGCAGCCTGGCTTCAACTCCGCTCCTTCTCCTCACCTCCAGGACGTGACACATCCCTCTGGATGCCAAAAGCCAGCCTGGAATCTTCCCATTCCCACTCCCATTCCCATTCCCGTTCCTATTCCCATTCCCATTATCTCCCAATCCCTTTATCCCTCTTGTTCCCGTCTCCAGTTGTTTTTCCCTGGGAGGCAGCAGAGCCTTTCCCGGATTTTTCTCTCCCCTCCCAGCGCCGCTCCCCGTGGATTTGCCGGGATTTTGGGATGCTCCAGCACTTTGCACGGACAGGGATTGGCTCATGCCAGCCCTGGGTCACAGCGAGCGTTGGGATCTTTAATTAACGCGGGGTGCAGGCAGATGGAAGCGAATTTAACGAGGAGATGTTAATTACCCATCACAGCAGGAGCTGCAAGCCAGGGACATGCGGGAGGGTTTGGGATCGGCCCCAATCCCGCTCTGGAGCTGCCCATGGATGCGGGAATGTCGGGCACTGCTCTCCTCCCAGCCCCAAAAAGGGCCGGATGGGATCAGCCTTCCAAGGGATTTGGGAATGTTTGGGGGAAACCTGGAGCAGTCAATGCCAATAAATCCATTGGGAAAGTCAATCCCAGCATCCCAAAATCTCCAGCCGGGGGGAATTACTGGGGGGGGAATGGCTGAGGGGGAATTGGTGAGGGGGGAATTGATGAGGGGAGATTCCTGAGGGGGAATGGCTGAGGGGGATTCCTGAGGGGGAATGGCTGAGGGGGAATTGGTGAGTGGGAATTCCTGAGGGAGAATTCCTGAGCAGGAATGGCTGAGGGGGAATGGCTGAGGGGGAATGGCTGAGGGGGAATTGGTGAGAGGGAATGGCTGAGGGGGAATGGCTGAGGAGGAATTCCTGAGGGGGGAATGGCTGAGGGGGGAATGGCTGAGGGGGAATGGCTGAGGGGGAATGGCTGAGGGGGGAATGGCTGAGGGGGGAATGGCTGAGGAGGAATGGCTGAGGGGGAATGGCTGAGGGGGAATGGCTGAGGGGGAATGGCTGAGGAGGAATTCCTGAGGGAGGAATTTCTGAGGGGGAATGGCTGAGGGGGAATTTCTGAGGGGGAATGGCTGAGGCGGAATGGCTGAGGGGGGAATTCCTGAGGGGGAATGGCTGAGGGGGATTCCTGAGGGGGAATGGCTGAGGGGGAATGGCTGAGGGGGGAATGGCTGAGGGGGAATTCCTGAGGGGAATTGGTGAGCAGGAATTCCTGAGGGGGGAATGGCTGAGGGAATGGCTGAGGGGGGAATGGCTGAGGGGGATTCCTGAGGGGGAATGGCTGAGGCGGAATGGCTGAGGGGGAATGGCTGAGGGGGGAATGGCTGAGGGGGGAATTCCTGAGGGGGGAATTCCTGAGGGGGAATGGCTGAGGGGGGAATGGCTGAGGGGAATTGGTGAGGGGGAATGGCTGAGGGGGAATGGCTGAGGGGGAATGGCTGAGGGGGGAATTCCTGAGGGGGGAATGGCTGAGGGGGGAATGGCTGAGGGGGAAAGACTGAGCGGGAATGGCTGAGGAGGGAATGGCTGAGCGGGAATGGCTGAGGGGGGAATGGCTGAGGGGGATTCCTGAGGGGGGAATGGCTGAGGGGGAATGGCTGAGGGGGAATTGGTGAGGGGGAATTGGTGAGCGGGAATTCCTGAGGGGGGAATTCCTGAGGGGGAATGGCTGAGGGGGGAATTGGTGAGCGGGAATTCCTGAGGGGGGAATGGCTGAGGGGGATTCCTGAGGGGGGAATGGCTGAGGGGGATTCCTGAGGGGGAATGGCTGAGGGAGAATTCCTGAGGGAGAATTCCTGAGGGGGATTCCTGAGGGGGAATTGTCGAGCCCCATGGAGATCCTGGGAGGAACATCCAGGGTGGATGGAATTTTTCCTTCAGGGATTGGAATTTTCAGGTGAAATTCCAGAGGGAATTCCCAGCAGTGCTCCCAGTTTGCCCAGTTCATCCCCCAGCAGCTGGATGAAATCCTTGCCTTTTCCTGGGGGAATCAGGGATCCGGCTCTTCCTGGGAGCGAGAGGATAATAACAAATACACAAGATTTAATTAAAAAAAAAAAGTACATATAATAATAAAAATAAGAATAAAAAATAAAACCAAAAAGTAAAAATAAAACTAAAAAGTAAAAATAAAAATAAGAAGTAAAAATAAAAATAAGAAGTAAAAATAAAAATAAGAAGTAAAAATAAAAAAAGTAAAAATAAAAAAAGTAAAAAGTAAAAATAAAAATAAGAAGTAAAAATAAAAAAAGTAAAAATAAAAAAGTAAACAGTAAAAATAAAAAAGTAAAAAGCAAAAATAAAAAAGTAAAAATATAAATAGATAAAAAAGAAAATATACTAAAAAGTAGAAATAAAAAGAAAAGGTAAAAATTAAAAAAAAATAGGTAAAAAATACAGATAAAAATACAAATAAAAATACAAATAAAAAATAAAAATTCCAAGAGGAGCCCTCGGTCCCATCCTCTCCTCATTCCCTGCCATAATTCCCCTCCCCTCCCCAGAGTTGACTCCCTCAATTAACACAAATCCTCGGGGGATTTGAATAATTCAGTCCCAGGGATGGAAGCCGATGGAAGGAGCAGCAAAAAAACCCCGATTGCACTGGAACCAGAGCTGGGCTGGATTTCCCTGCCCACGCTCTGCCCAGGAAAACTTCAAAAAAAGCCAAATCCTGCCTGTTTATTGATCCAGTTTATTTTCCAAAAAAGCCTCCCAGGCCGTTTATTTCCCCAATTATTTCATCTGCTTTTCTCTTATTTTTTTTTTTTTCCCCCAGTTTCTTTTCCCCTGTTGTTTTCCTGCCCCACTCCAGGAATCCTCTCCCCCCCTCCTTTTTGTGCATCCACAGCACGGCCAGGCTTGGAACGAAGTGAAAAAATTAAATTAAATTTATATTTATATTTGGATGAGATCGAAATCAAACACACCCAAGGATCTGGGATTGCCAAATTTCCTGCAGCCTGAGCCTGGAACTGCAGCCAAGTGGGCAGCAGGTCAGGGAAGGACAAATAAACCCAACCAAACCCTCTCTAATTAAATGTTCTCATATTAAATTAACTCCCCTCCCAAAAAAAAATCCCCCATCGGGACCAAGCTGGGGGGATTTGGGACACCAGGATGGAGCTGAAGGGGAATGGAGGGAGAATTCCAGAGAATAAAGCACAGGAAGTGGAGAAATGGAGTCAGGAAAAGGTGAAAGGAAAGGAATCGAAATTTGCTCCGTTCCCTTTCCTGGGAGAGCTCCCACAGAGAACACCCGGGATAGGCAGGGACAGCCAGGGACAAATCCCGGGACAAACAGGGACAAATCCCGGGACAAACAGGGACAAATCCCGGGACAAACAGGGACAAATCCAGGGAGAAATCCAGGGACAAATAGGGACAAATCCAGGGGCAAATCCAGGGGCAAATCCAGGACAAACAGGGGCAAATCCAGGGGCAAATCCAGGATAAATCCAGGGACAAATCCAGGGATAAATCCAGGGACAAATCCCAGGACAAACGGGCAAATGCAGGGATAAATGCAGGGATAAATGCAGGGATAAATCCAGGGATAAATCCCGGGACAAACAGGGGCAAATCCCGGGACAAACGGGCAAATGCAGGGATAAATCCACGGAAAAATCCAGGGACAAATCCAGGGATAAATCCAGGGACAGGGAAGTGTCCAGGTTTGGATGCTCCGAGGGGCTGGAGCTGGGAGCAGGGACAGGGCAGGGATCCAGGGATCCACTCCTGGGGGATCCAGGGATCCACTCCTGGGGGATTCATGGATCCATTCCTGGGGGATCCACTCCTGGGGGATCCATTCCCGGGGGATCCAGGGATCCACTCCTGGGGGATCCACTCCTGGGGGATCCATGGATCCACCCCCGGGGATCCATTCCTGGGGGATCCATTCCTGGGGGATCCAGGGATCCATTCCTGGGGGATCCATTCCTGGGGGATCCAGGGATCCATTCCTGGGGGGTCCAGGGATCCACTCAGGGAACAGTGTGAGGAGAACCCGAGGAGGCTTTAAAAAACCAAACCGAATTCAAACCACGACGACGACGACAAGAAAAGGCCAGAGGATACCACAGGGTACAAAATAGGAATTATTTATATTTTCCAAAAGAAAAACAAAACAAAAACAAAACAAACCAAAAAAAAAAAAAAGGAAAACCAACAAAAAAAACAAAAAAAGAGTTCCCAGCTATTGAAAACATCTCTGCTGTAAAGAAGTGACTAAATAGAAAGGGACAGGGCTGGCCCCAGACAGCCAGACCAGGTACAAACAGTGTAAGAATCACGGAGCAACTCAGGGACGTCGCACGCGGCCGTCAGCAACAGTAAAATTCCTCCTGGGAGAGAGAGGGGGGTGGGTTTGGTGGTTTTTGTTTTTTTTTTGTTTTTCGTTAGAAAACGAGGGAGGAAAAGAGGGGGGGAAACAAAGCAAGGGGTGGGGGGGAAAATGCCCAGAAAACATTTCCCCACAGCGTTTTGAGAACAGAAACCGTCGGTGCCGCTCTCGGCTCGAGGGGGGTTCGCAGTTCCTCTCCTGGCACAGCATCCTGGCTGCCCCTCGCGCTCGGAGCTGAGATTATTTCATAGAAAAAAGAGGGGTTTGAACCTTTTTTTTGTGGTTTTTTTTTCTGTTTGCAGTGGACACACACACAAGTGCTAAAAAAACCCAGCAAATTTCCATCTCCTGGCCGGCTCCAGCTCGGCTCGGCCGCCGGAATTTTGGGAACGACGACGACGTTGTTTGTTTTTTTGTTTTTTTGCCATATAAATATTCGTGGAGCTCCCCTCGGGGTGAGGGGAAGGAAGGAGAATTCCTCCTCTTTCCCCCAAAAAAATAAAAATAAAAATAAAACCTCGGTGGAACTTTTGTGCCTCGGCTCCTCCCAAAGCCAGCAAAGTGCTCTGGGGCATCCCACGCAGGCAGGGAGCGCCACGGGGGGGGGAAATATCCCAAATCCCGGGGAATATCCCAAATCCCGGAGAATATCCCGAATCCCGGGGAATATCCCAAATCCCGGAGAATATCCCAAATCCTGGGGAATATCCTGGATCCTGGGGAATATCCCGAATCCCAGGGAATATCCCGAATCCCGGGGAATATCCCGGAGAATATCCCGGGTGCAAGGGGAACACACAGACACAGGGAATCGCGCAGGGAACAGCCCCCCAGAGCCCACCCCTCCCCCCTTTTCCCCAAGTTTGTTGGTTGTTTTTTTTTTTGTTTTTTTTTTGTTTTTTTCCTCGGTGCTGTTGTTGGACACAAAAAGTCTGGATGTCACAAGTCGGACGGAGCGCGGCCTCTTCTTCTCCCCCACACACAAACAACAGAGTCCAAAAAAGCTCCACAGGTCTGGCCGGCTCCCCACGGTTGGTGTCAAGGGCTGGGCGGCAGCAGCAGCTGGGGCCGCTTCCAGAAAAGCTCGGGATGGGCAGGGGCCGGGATTTAGGATTGCTTCAGCCGCTTGCGGGGCGGGCCCAGGAAGGGGCACTGCGCCGAGGCCAGCGAGCGATAGGCCTCGGCCACCAGGTGCGGGTGAGACACCACCATGGACTTCCAGCCCGACGTCTCCATCACGTCCGAGGCGTGGCTGTGATGGAAAGGGAGATGGAATTGGTCAGGGATGGCTGGGATAAGCGGGAAAAGGGGCTGGGATAACTGGGAACAGGGGCTGGGATAACTGGGAACAGGAACTGGGAACAGGCACTGGGATAACGGAGAACAGGGACTGGGATAACTGGGAACAGGGGCTGGGATAACTGGGAACAGGGGCTGGGATAACTGGGAAAAGGGGCTGGGATAACTGGGAAGAGGGACCAGGAAAACCGGGAACAGGGAATGGGAACAGGCACTGGGATAACCGGGAAAAGGGGCTGGGATAACTGGGAACAGGCATTGGGAACAGGGGCCGGGATAACCGGGAACAGGGGCTGGGAACAGGGGCTGGGATAACTGGGAACAGGGGCTGGGATTACTGGGTACAGGGACTGGGATAACCAGGAACAGGGACTGGGATAACTGGGACTGGGATAACTGGGAACAGGGGCTGGGATAACCAGGAACAGGGGCTGGGATAACCAGGAACAGGGGCTGGGATAACCGGGAACAGGGGCTGGGATAACTGGGAATAGGGGCTGGGATAACCGGGAACAGGGGCCGGGATAACCAGGAACAGGCACTGGGAACAGGGACTGGGATAACCGGGAACAGGGGCTGGGATAACTGGGAACAGGGACTGGGATAACTGGGATAACCAGGATAACTGGGATAACCAGGAACAGGGACTGGGATAACCGGGAACACGGACTGGGATAACCTGGAACAGGAGCTGGGATAACCAGGATAACCAGGATAACCGGGAACAGGGACCGGGCTAACTGGGAACAGGCACTGGGATAACCGGGAACAGGCACTGGGATAACTGGGAACAGGCACTGGGATAACTGGGAACAGGCACTGGGATAACTGGGAACAGGGACCGGGCTAACTGGGAACAGGCACTGGGATGACTGGGATAACTGGGAACAGGGACCAGGATAACCGGGAACAGAGCAGGATTAGGGATTGGAATAACGAGGAACAAACTGGGAACAGGGACCAGGATAACTGGGATCAGACCAGGATTAGGGACCAGGATAACGGGGCACGACCCAGGATCAGGGGGAACATCGGGAGCAGCCCCACAGGCTCTTCCCAGGGCCCTGAGGAACTCGGGGGTTCCTCCTCCTGGGCTCCCTCAGGTGTCTGAGGAGGGAAAAGCTGCAGCAGATTCCAGGTGGGACACGGAGCAGAACACGGAGCTCATCCCAGCTCCCGGTGCAGGAAGGGTTGGGATCGATATAAAAAGCACCGAGCGACAGAAATGTTCCCTTTATTAAAGCTTGGCAGGGATTTTCCATCTGCTGCCGGAATCAATCCCTCAGCATCAAATCATGGAATGCTTTGGGCTGGAAGGAACCTCCAGGCTCAACCCAGCTCCTCCTGCTAGCCCAGGCTGGCCTGGGACACTTCCAGGGTGATTCCCAGGATCAGAATTCCCTGATCCTGCCCTGCCTGAAAGTTCTGGTGATCCCAGGAAGCTCCAGAGCAGCTCCCAGGCTGGAAAACGCCAGGGGGGACAAGGCTGACCTGGGTTTGGGGCAGTTCCATGTGTGGAATGCTGGATAAGCCATGGATCACAGGGAGGGAACTCAAAAAACAAAGGGAGGAGAAGCTTCCCTGCACGGGCCAGGGCAGGAGTGGGAACCCTGCTGCTGACAAGGAACATTGGACAACCCTGGAAAACTATGGAATAGTCAGGCTGGGAAGGAGCCCAGGCTTGGTTTGTTTGGAGTGAGCAGGGAAAACAGGGAAGGGAAGGGGAAAGGGGAAAAGGGAAAAAGGGAAAGGGGAAAGGAAAGGAGAAAGGGAAAGGGGAAAAGGGAAAGGGAAAAGGGAAAAGGGAAAGGGAAAGGGGAAAAGGGGAAAGGGGAAAGGGGAAAAGGGAAAAGGGAAAAGGGAAAAGGGGAAAGGGGAAAGGGGAAAGGGGAAAGGGGAAAGGGAAAGGGAAAGGGGAAAGGGGAAAAGGGAAAGGGGAAAGGGAAAGGGGAAAGGGAAAGGGGAAAGGGAAAGGGAAAGGGGAAAGGGGAAAAGGGAAAGGGAAAGGGGAAAAGGGGAAAGGGAAAAGGGAAGGGGAAAGGGGGAAAGGGGAAAGGGGAAAGGGAAAGGGGAAAGGGAAAGGGGAAAGGGAAAAGGGGAAAAGGGAAAAGGGAAAGGGGAAAAGGGAAAAGGGAAAGGGGAAAAGGGAAAGGGGAAAAGGGAAAGGGAAAAGAGGAAAGGGAAAAGGGAAAGGGGAAAAGGGAAAAGGGAAAGGGGAAAGAAAGTGGAAAGGGGTTTGTGCATCCCGGAGCAATCGCTCACTAATTAATTACTCACTAATTAATGAAGTCCACGGCCTGGGTTTTGAGCTGGTCGGCGCTGTGCAGATCAGCCAGGATCAGGATCTCGGCGGCGTTCTCCACGGAGAGGTTACTGCAGAGAGCATCCTCACACATCACCTTCAGCCTCTCCAGGGCATACTGGGGATGGAAACAGGGAATTACACCTGGAATTACACCTGGAATTACACCTGGAGCATCCTCACACATCACCTTCAGCCTCTCCAGGGCATACTGGGGATGGAAACAGGGAATTACACCTGGAATTACACCTGGAATTACACCTGGGCATCCTCACACATCACCTTCAGCCTCTCCAGGGCATACTGGGGATGGAAACATGGAATTACACCTGGAATTACACCTGGAGCATCCTCACACATCACCTTCAGCCTCTCCAGGGCGTACTGGGGACAAAAACATGGAATTACACCTGGAATTACACCTGGAATTACACCTGGAGCATCCTCACACATCACCTTCAGCCTCTCCAGGGCGTACTGGGGATGGAAATATGGAATTACACCTGGAATTACACCTGGAATTACACCTGGAATTACCATGGAGCATCCTCACACATCACCTTCAGCCTCTCCAGGGCATACTGGGGATGGAAACAGGGAATTACACCTGGAATTACACCTGGAATTACACCAGGGCATCCTCACACATCATCTTCAGATAAAACCATGGAATTACACCTGGAATTACACCTGGGCATCCTCACACATCACCTTCAGCCTCTCCAGGGCATACTGGGGATGGAAACATGGAATTACACCTGGAATTACACCTGGAATTACACCTGGAATTACCCCAGGGCATCCTCACACATCACCTTCAGCCTCTCCAGGGCGTACTGGGGATGGAAAGATGGAATTACACCTGGAATTACACCTGGAATTGCCCCTGGAATTACCCCTGGGATCCACTCCTGGGATCCACTCCTGGGATCCTCGCTGTAAAAACTGATTCTGCGTTGATTTTAGCTCCTGACTGAGATCTCCCCCCCTTTTTGGGTTGGATTTAAATGCAGAAATCCCAGCTGGTGAACCCCCATTTTTCCCCTGAAGCCTGGTTTGGATAACACAGAGCAAAAACAAAGAGAGGAGAGGGCAAATCAAATTTCTCTGCTGATCCATCTCGATAAATAAAAGGGTTTTCTGGGGGCCAGCCAGGAGTTTGGATAATTGCCTGTCAGAGCCTCCAAATGTAACAAATAAAGCTTGGGAGATGGAACATTCTCCTCCACGGATCCACTTTAAAAAGTTCCTTTTTTTTGGTTTTTTTTTTTGTGGTTACAAATAACTCATTTTTAATTACATTGTTGGCCACTCCGGCCTCTCAGCAGCAACATTTCCCCTTCTTCTTCCTTCTGGAATTTCACCTCAGCTTTCCCTCCACCCAAAGGAGCTCCTGAAGTTGAATTTTTGGTTGGTTTGGGGCTAATTCCAGCTTTTTTTTATTCCTCAGAGACAGCAGAGCTCAGAGGGAGCAGCCTCAGTCAGTCCCTGGGGTGAATGTTGGATGCTTTTGTGTGTTTTTTCACGGAGGAGTTTTGTTATCCACACACAAAATGAGCTGGAAAGGGAAAGCAAAGCTGCATTTAAAGGCAGAAAAGTCAAAATTCCAGCTGTGGCTGCCTTGGGAGATTGGATGGATGTGGGGAAGGGTTTGTGGCCAGGCCTGGAACTTCCTGGCTCTGATTCCCACCTCAATCCCGGCTGGAATTGGGGTTTTTTCCCCCCTTCCCCTGGCCCAGCTGTGGGATGGGACACAAAAGGGTCAGAAAGCAAATCCCCCAGGCAGGAGAATCCTCCCAGGAGCAGGGAGAATCTGGGGATTGCAGGAAAAGGGGAGAATCCCAGGATTCCAGGAAAAGGGGAGAATCCCAGGATTCCATGAAAAGGGGAGAATCCCAGGATTCCAGGAAAAGGGAGAATCCCAGAATTCCAGCAGCAGGGAGAATCTGGGGATTCCAGGAAAAGGGGAGAATCCCAGGATTCCAGGAAAAGAGGAGAATCCCAGGATTCCAGCAGCAGGGAGAATCTGGGGATTCCAGGAAAAGGGAGAATCCCAAGATTCCAGGAAAAGGGAGAACCCCAGGATTCCAGGAAAAGAGGAGAATCCCAGGATTCCAGGAAAAGGGGAGAATCCCAGGATTCCAGGAAAAGAGGAGAATCCCAGGATTCCAGGAAAAGGGGAGAATCCCAGGATTCCAGGAAAAGAGGAGAATCCCAGGATTCCAGGAAAAGGGAGAATCCCAGGATTCCAGGAGCTGGGGAGAATCCCAGGATTCCAGGAAAAGGGGAGAACCCCAGGATTCCAGGAAAAAGGGAGAATCCCAGGATTCCAGGAAAAGGGAAAATCCCAGAATTCCAGCAGCAGGGAGAATCCCAGAACTCCAGGAGCAAGGAGACTCCCAGAACTCCAGGAGCAGGCAGAACCCTGGGATTCCAGGAAAAGAGGAGAATCCCAGAATTTCAGCAGCAGGGAGAATCCCAGGATTTCAGAAACTGCCCCAGGCTCTCACCCCCACCCCAGGGCAGGGGGGAGAATCCTGTAATTCTGAGCCATTCCAGGGATAAATTCAGGATTCAGGCTTCAGGATTCAGCACTGAGTCACTTTTAAGGGAAAAAGAAAAATCAAGAAAAAGGGAATAGTTTGGGTTGTAAATGTTGGATTTTCAGGGGCTCCCAGAGCTCTCACTCCCATCCCTGGGGCTGCAAAGGGGAGGGGGGAAGAGCCCCAGGGAATTCCAGCAGCTCCCAAAAAAAAACCAACACCACTTTTTTTCCCCCCCTCCTGGATTTCCAAAGCCTCAGGGCTGACAGGAGGAGAAAGTGTTTGTCCAGAACTCAGCCCTGCTCCGGGGTTTTGGGAATAAAACCATCCCTGGGTCTGCTCTGTAATTGTCTCCTCAGCCCAGCTCGGATCACGCTGAACAGGCTCCTCTGAGGGCTCCAAAAAAAAAATCAAAAAATCCTTAAAAATGAGCAGCAGAGCAAAAAATTCCTGATGGTTTCACGGCAGGATCTGCAGCAGAGTCCTCTGGAAAGCTTCAGCAACCAGCAGTGGAGAGGGAAATTCCAGCTGTGCAGCTCCAGCTGTGTTTCCCTGTCAGTCTGAGGCTCCAGCTGTGTTTCCAGGTTTTTCCCTGGAAGCTCCAATTCCAAGGGAAGGAAATCCCAGGGCATTCCCAGCATCCCTAAATCCCTGAGTTTACCTTGTCAGCAGCTGCCAGCAGATCATCAGCCATCTTGTCCAGGTTTGGGGCCTTGCCGGTGTAAATGAAACACATCATCTCCTTAAAAACCTCGGGCTCCACGTCGTTGATCTCCACCCGGTTCTGGGAAGGGGAAAAAAATGGGGATTTTTGGGGGTTTGCCAAAGGGGCTTCCTTTGCACCAAAAGCCTGCAGGGTTTAGGGGGAAATGGGCTATGAGGAGTTGGGCTGGGAAAAGGAAGGGGGAAGGAAAGAGGAAAGGAGGGAAAAGGAGGGAAAAGGATGGTGGAAAAGGAGGGAAAAAGGAAGAGGAAAAGAAGGGTGGGAAAGGAAGGGGAAAGGAGGAGGGAAAGGAAGGGGAAAGGAAAGGGAAAGGAAAGGGAAAGGATAGGGAAAAGGAAGGGGAAAAGGAAGGGGAAGGAAGGGGGAAGGAAGGGGAAAAGGAAGGGGAAAAGGAAGGGGGAAAGGAGGGAAAAGGAGGGAAAAGGATGGGGAAAGGATGGGGAAAGGATGGGGAAAGGATGGGGAAAGGATGGGGAAAGGATGGGGAAAGGAAGGGAAAAGGATGGGAAAAGGAAGGGAAAAGGAAGGGGAAAGGAAGGGGAAAAGGAAGGGGGAAAGGAAGGGGGAAAGGAAGGGGGAAAGGAGGGGGAAAGGAGGGGAAAGGATGGGGAAAAGGAAGGGGAAAAGGAAGGGGAAAAGGAAGGGGAAAAGGAAGGGGGAAGGAGGGAAAAGGAGGGGAAAGGATGGGGAAAGGATGGGGAAAAGGAAGGGGGAAAGGAGGGGGAAAGGAAGGGGGAAAGGAAGGGGAAAGGAGGGGAAAGGAGGGGAAAGGAAGGGGAAAGGAAGGGGAAAGGAAGGGGAAAAGGAAGGGGAAAAGGAAGGGGAAAAGGAGGGAAAAGGATGGGGAAAGGATGGGGAAAGGATGGGGAAAAGGATGGGGAAAAGGAAGGGGAAAAGGAAGGGGAAAAGGAAGGGGAAAAGGAAGGGGAAAGGAGGGGGAAAGGATGGGAAAAGGATGGGGAAAGGAGGGAAAAAGATGGGAAAAGGATGGGAAAAGGATGGGAAAAGGATGGGAAAAGGATGGGAAAAGGAGGGGAAAAGGAGGGGAAAAGGAGGGGAAAAGGAGGGGAAAAGGATGGAAAAGGATGGGGAAAGGAAGGGGGAAAGGAAGGGGGAAAGGAAGGGGAAAAGGAGGAGAAAGGAAGGGGAAAATGAAGGGAGAAGGAAAAGGAAAAGAAGGGGAAAGGAGGGGGAAAGGAAGGGGAAAGGAGGAGGGAAAGGAGGAGGGAAAGGAAGGGGAAAAGGAAGGGGAAAAGGAAGGGGAAAAGGAGGAGAAAGGAGGGGAAAGGAGGGGAAAGGAAGGGGAAAGGAGGAGAAAGGAGGGGAAAGGAGGGGAAAGGAGGGGAAAAGGAGAGGGAAAGGAAGGGGGAAAGGAAGGGGAAAGGAAGGGGAAAAGGAAGGGGGAAAGGAGGGGAGGAGAAGGAGGAAGAAAAGCAGAGGAGGCAAAGCAAACCCGCAGATGGAGCGAGAACAGCTCCAAGCCGTATCCCACCCTCTCCCTGCCCCTCCTCAGCCTCTTCCATCCCGGCTCCCTCCTTCCCTCCTTCCCTCCTCCCTTCAGGAGCAGCTCCAGGTGCCAGGGGACGACCTGAGCAGGAGCATTTTCCCCTCCTTGGGCCCTCACCTTTTTGCTCTCCTCCATCTCGTGCTCGAACATGGCGCTGAAGACGGGCGAGCGCGCTGCCGGGGAAGGGAACCGGAGTGTTGGGAGCTGCTGGGGAAGGGCTGGCTGCTGCTGCCAGCACCTCCTGCCAGAGAATTCCCTGGGAATTCTGCTCCTGCAGCCCTGCAGGTGTGTCCCAGGCCAGGCTGGGTAGGGCTGGGAGCAGCCTGGGACGGTGGGAGGGGTCCCTGCCTGTGGTGGGGTGGGATTTGATCCCTTCTGACCCAAAGCATTCCAGGATTTCATCAACTGGACGGGGTTTTCTGGGATATTCTGGATGGGTTGGTCCATAAGCAGGAGCTGCATGTGGTGCTGGGGGGCCCAGGGGAGCTGGAGAGGGGCTGGGGACAAGGGATGGAGGGACAGGACACGGGGAGTGGCTCTGAGTGCCAGAGGGCAGGGATGGATGGGAGATTGGGCAGGAATTGTTCCCTGGGAGGGTGGAGAGGGCTGGGCTGGGATTCCCAGAGCAGCTGTGCAAGTGTCCTGGGCTGGGCAGGGCTGGGAGCAGCCTGGGACTGGGGAAAGTGTCCCTGCCATGGAGGAGCTCTGAGCTCCCTCCATCCCAAACCATTCCCTGCATCCCAAACCATTCCCTCCATCCCAAACCATTCCCTGCATCCCAAACCATTCCCTCCATCCCAAACCATTCCCTGCACCCCAAACCATTCCCTCCATCCCAAACCATTCCCTGCATCCCAAACCATTCCCTGCATCCCAAACCATTCCCTGCATCCCAAACCATTCCCTCCATCCCAAACCATTCCCTGCATCCCAAACCATTCCCTCCCATCCCAAACCATTCCCTCCATCCCAAACCATTCCCTGCATCCCAAACCATTCCCTGCATCCCAAACCATTCCCTGCATCCCAAACCATTCCCTGCATCCCAAACCATTCCCCCCATCCCAAACCATTCCCTCCATCCCAAACCATTCCCTGCATCCCAAACCATTCCCTGCATCCCAAACCATTCCCCCCATCCCAAACCATTCCCTGCATCCCAAACCACTCCCTCCATCCCAAACCATTCCCTCCCATTCCAAACCATTCCCTGCATCCCAAACCATTCCCTCCATCCCAAACCATTCCCTGCATCCCAAACCATTCCCTCCATCCCAAACCATTCCCTGCATCCCAAACCATTCCCTCCCATCCCAAACCATTCCCTCCCACTCCCTCCAATCCCAAACCATTCCCTCTCATTCCTTCCATCCCAAACCATTCCCTGCCACCCCCCCAGTGCCCGTTCCCAGGGCAGCCCCACCTGCCAGGATGGCCTTGTGGCCCTTGAACTCCTGGGTCATTCCCTCCATCCCAAACCCCTCCCTCCATCCCAAACCATTCCCTCCATCCCAAACCATCCCAAACCATTCCCCCCATCCCAAACCATTCCCTCCATCCCAAACTATTCCCTCCATCCCAAACCATTCCCTCCCATTCCCCCCATCCCAAACCATTCCCTCCCATTCCCCCCATCCCAAACCACTCCCTCCATCCCAAACCATTCCCTCCCATTCCCCCCATCCCAAACCATTCCCTCCATCCCAAACCATTCCCTCCCATCCCAAACCATTCCCTCCCATTCCCCCCATCCCAAACCATTCCCTCCCATTCCCCCCATCCCAAACCACTCCCTCCATCCCAAACCATTCCCTCCCATTCCCCCCATCCCAAACCATTCCCCCCATCCCAAACCATTCCCCCCATCCCAAACCATTCCCTCCCATCCCAAACCACTCCCCCCATCCCAAACTATTCCCTGCCATCCCAAACCATTCCCTGCATCCCAAACCATTCCCTCCCATCCCAAACCATTCCCCCCATCCCAAACCATTCCCTCCATCCCAAACCATTCCCTGCATCCCAAACCATTCCCCCCATCCCAAACCATTCCCTCCCATCCCAAACCACTCCCCCCATCCCAAACTATTCCCTGCCATCCCAAACCATTCCCTCCCATTCCCTCCATCCCAAACCATTCCCTCCCATCCCAAACCATTCCCTCCAATCCCCGTTCCCAGGGCAGCCCCACCTGCCAGGATGGCCTTGTGGCCCTTGAACTCCTGGCCGGCCACGCAGAGGCAGCAGTCGGTGAAGCGCGAGTTCTCCCAGAGGCCGCCCAGCTCGTCGGCCAGGCGGCACTCGGGCACCTTCACCATGTTCATGGTGTTCTGCCCCGAGATGTTCACCGAGTCCTGCACCACGCTCACCTGGGGGGGACGGGACAGCAGCGCTCAGGCACGGCCCCGCTGAGACCCCACGGGCATCGCTTCGGGAGGCAAGGGGTTAAAAGTGTCCCCGATGTTGTGTTCCTCTGGGGAATACAGCACCCAACCCAACCCAACCCAACCCCATAACCCAACCCAACCCAACCCCATAACCCAACCCTAACCCATGTTCACATTCCTTTCCCTAGGAGGGATCTTCTCTTGATGTCCCTCTGACTTGACCAATGTGGTCCAAGAAGTTTGTCTTTCTTCTAACCCAGCAAATCCAACCCAAAAACTCAAAATCCAACCCAAAAAAACTCAACCTTCAACGTAACCCAACAAATCCAAAAACCCCAACCCACCCAACCCAACCTCAACCCCATAACCCAACTCCAACCTATGCTCACATTCCTTTCCCTAGGAGGAACTTCTCTTGATGTCCCTCTGACTTGACCAATGTAGTTAAAAGAAGTTTGTCTTTCTTCTAACCCAGCAAACCCAACCCAAAAACCCAAAATCCAACCCAAAAAAACTCAACCCTCAATGTGACTCGACAAATCCAAAAACCCCAACCCACCCAACCCCAACCCAACCCTCCCCATAACCCAACCCCAACCTATGTTCACATTCCTTGCCCTAGGAGGGGTCTTCTCTTGATGTCCCTTGACCAATGTGACTGAAGAAGTTTGTCTTTCTTCAAACCCAACCCCAAAAATCCAAAATCGAACAAAAAATCCAACCCAAAGAACTCAACCCTCAATGTGACCCAACAAACCCAAAAACCCCAACCCACCAAAGCCACCCAACCCTCCCCATAAACTAACCCTGACCTATGTTTGCATTCCTTTCCCAAATGAGGGACTTCTTGATGTCCCTCTGACTTGACCAATGTGGTCCAAGAAGTTTGTCTTTCTTCTAACCCAGCAAACCCAACCCCAAAAAACCCAAAATCCAACCAAAAATCCAACCCATAAAACTTGACCCTCAATGTAACCCAACAAATCCGTTCCCAGGGCAGCCCCACCTGCCAGGATGGCCCTTGAACTCCTGGGTCCAGAACCAGACCAACCAGAACCAACCAGACCAGCTATCCCATCCCCAGACAAGAAACCAGATAAAAACCCCTGCTCCTCCTTGCTCTCTCTCTTTGCCCCCAGGACTACCCAAAAGAATAAATCCCCCTGAGGCAGGAGCCTCTTTTGAATCTTTTATCCTCTCCTTGGAGCATATTCCCCCAAAACTCCCCAGAATCTGAGCTGGCACAGCAGCCACCTCTCCTTTAAGTGCTTCACCCCTCTTTTAAAGGATCCTTTGTGGAGATCCCTGCACCAGGGTGTCCATCCCAAACCCCAAACCCCAAATAAGCCCAGCAGCAGATTTCCCTCTCAGCCCCATGCTGCCAGCTCCTCCGTGCAATTCCAGAAGCTTTCTGAGGGAAGTGGAACCGGATTTTTGCTCTTTCCCGATTTTTTTTCCAGACGCCACACCTGACCCAGTTTCTCCTTCCATCATTGTGAAACCTCCCCAATCAATAATGCAACAGCCACCACCACTCCAGGGGAAATGAGGGATGCACAGAGCTCCCAGAGCCCGGCACAGACCCCACAGGGACGGGGGGCTGACCCTCTCCATGCCCTCCTGCTTCTCCTTCCAGGAGAAATCAAATATTCCCAACCATAATTAAACCCCCACTCCAGGCTGAGCCAAACCAGCTCCTGTCAGACCATGAGGCAGATTCCCAATCCCTGCCCCAAAGGTGAGGGATCCCCCACACCCAGAAGGGCTTCCTTAGGAGCCTCTGCAACCCCACAGGGTCAATCACAGCTGCAGCAGAGACCAATTAGCCAAGCTCAGGGATTAATTGTGATTAATTGTGTCCCTGCTGCAGTTGGGAATGATGGAGGGGCCTGGTAGGGAAGCAGAGGTGAGGACATTCCCTGGATTTGCTGATAAATCCAGCCCAAGGTAAATTCCAGCTCTGCTCAGGAGCAGTGGCCAAGGGAGAGCAAGGAGAGCCAGGGAAAAGCTTCACAGGGAAAGGAGGAGGGAAGCAGGAAGTGGGAGATAGGAAAGAGGAAGGGAAGGAAAAAGGAAGGAAAAGAAAAAGAAGAAGAAAAACAAGAAGAAGAAAAAGAAAAAGAAGAAGAAGAAAAAAGAAAAAGAAGAGGAAAAAGAAGAAAAAAGAAAAAGAAGAGGAAAAAGAAGAAAAAAGAAAAAATAAAAAGAAGAAAAAGAAGAAGAAAAAGAAGAAAAAAGAAAAAGAAGAAAAAAGAAAAAGAAGAAGAAGAAGAAAAAGAAAAAGAAAAAAAATAAGAAAAAAGAAAAAAAAGAAGAAGAAAAAGAAAAAGAAAAGAAGAAGAAAAAGAAAAAGAAAAAAAGAAGAAAAAAGAAAAAGAAAAAGAAGAAGAAAAAGAAAAAGAAAAAGAAAAAAAGAAGAAAAAAGAAAAAGAAGAAGAAAAAGAAAAAAGAAAAAAGAAAAAAGAAAAAGAAAAAAAGAAGAAGAAAAAGAAAAAGAAAAAAGAAGAAAAAAGAAAAAGAAAAAAAGAAGAAAAACAAAAACAAAAAAAGAAGAAGAAGAAAAAGAAGAAAAAAGAAAAAGAAAAAGAAAAAAAAAAAGAAAAAGAAAAAGGAAAAGGAAAATAATCCCAGCCTCGGGTGCCAAACTAGGCAAGGATTTGTTTCTGCCGTGCCAGACTCTCCTTTCTCCTCCCATTTTGTGTCCAAGGAAGGGCTCCCTCCATCCCCAGGCATTTCTGCTGCTGCTTCAACATCCTCGAGACGTTTGCTCATTTAAACACACGCACGGTTGTGATGGCAAAAAACCCCAAAAAACAAACCAAATCCTCCCCCCCCCAAAAGATCCCAGCTGTCAAAGGACTTTGAAGCACTTCTTTTCTACCTGGAAGAAAACACAGCAAAAGAAAAGACTCCCAGAAAATAAAAAGAAAAAAAAAAAAAACAACCCAGTGCAAGGCGAGAACAACTTGTTCTGCTCTCTTCTGGCCAAAAAAATAAACCCAGCTCCAGGAGGGGGGTTTGCAGTTAAAAAGACAATGGGAGTGAGGCAGAAGAAGCTCTGAAGACACTAAATTAAGAGTTTCTATTTGCTCATTAAGCTTTTTCAACCCTAAATCTCTGGGTTTGGAAATAACTGGCTGCGTCTTGGCCCGGAATAGCACAAGTGAAATAATAATAATGATGTCGTAGAAAAAAAAACAGCAACACAACGAGCAGGAAAATGGTGATTACTGTAAAATCCCCTTTCCTCCCGTTTTTTCTCTTTGCTGGCTTTTGAAGGAAATGGAAGGAAATAAAAGAGAATCTCTCCTTTACTGAGCAGGGCTGTGAAGAAAAAGAAAAAGAAGAAAAAGAAGAAGAAGAGGAAAAAAGAAAAAGGAAAATAAAAAGAAGAAAAAAGAAAAAGAAGAAGAAAAAGAAGAAAAAAGAAAAAGGAAAAGAAAAAAAAGAAAAAGCCCTGGTTCCCAGGGCTGTGATTATCCCGAATTGAGGAGCACAAACAGAGGGATGGGAACGCCAAAGCAGCGGGAAATGATCCCCAAACCTGCCCAGTTCCCATCAGCATTCCAGGGAAAAGATCCTCAAACCTGCCCACTTCCCATCAGCATTCCAGGGAAATGATCCTCAAACCTGCCCAGTTCCCATCAGCATTCCAGGGAAATGATCCTCAAACCTGCCCAGTTCCCATCAGCATTCCAGGGAAAAAACCTGCCCAGTTCCCATCAGCATTCCAGGGAAAAGTTCCTCAAACCTGCCCAGTTCCCATCAGCATTCCAGGGAAAAGATCCTCAAACCTGCCCAGTTCCCATCAGCATCCCAGGGAAATGATCCTCAAACCTGCCCACTTCCCATCAGCATTCCAGGGAAAAGATCCTCAAACCTGCCCAGTTCCCATCAGCATTCCAGGGAAAAGATCCTCAAAACTGCCCAGTTCCCATCAGCATTCCAGGGAAAAGATCCTCAAACCTGCCCAGTTCCCATCAGCATTCCAGGGAAATGATCCTCAAACCTGCCCAGTTCCCATCAGCCTTCCAGGGAAAAGATCCTCAAACCTGCCCAGTTCCCATCAGCATTCCAGGGAAAAGATCCTCAAACCTGCCCAGTTCCCATCAGCATTCCAGGGAAATGATCCTCAAACCTGCCCAGTTCCCATCAGCATTCCAGGGAAAAGATCCTCAAACCTGCCCAGTTCCCATCAGCATTCCAGGGAAAAGCAGAGGGACCAACCAGGCAGGGAAAAGGGCACGGGGAGGGGGCAGTGAAACAACAGGATCAGGACACCCAGCAGTGATCCCGACCCCGTAAAGGTCCCTGCTCCTGCCAGGAGAATCCCAGGAGCAGGGAGAATCTGGGGATTCCAGGAAAAGGAGAAAATCCTGGGATTCCAGGAGCAGGGAAAGAATCCCAGAACTCCAGGAAAAGAGGAGAATCCCAGAACTTCAGGAAAAGGGAGAAGCCTGGGATTCCAGGAAAAGGGGAAAATCCCAGAACTCCAGGAGCAAGGGAAAGAATCCCAGAACTCCAGGAGCAGGGAAAGAATCCCAGAACTCCAGGAGCAGGGAAAGAATCCCAGAACTCCAGGAGCAAGGAAATAATCCCAGAACTCCAGGAGCAAGGAAATAATCCCAGAACTCCACAAGCAGGGAAAGAATCCCAGAACTCCACGAGCACGGAAAGAATCCCAGAACTGCACAAGCAAGGAAAGAATCCCAGAACTCCACAAGCAGGGAAAGAATCCCAGAACTCCAGGAGCAAGGAAAGAATCCCAGAACTCCAGGAAAAGAGGAGAATCCCAGAACCCCAGGAGGAGGGAAAGAATCCCAGAACTCCAGGAGCAGGGAGAACCCCAGGATTTGAGCTGTGTGGGGCTGGGAGCAGGGTGCTCACCTCACAGAAGAGGGTCAGTTTGTCATCTGGCAGGAGCCCGTTGGCCTCGTCCAGCAGGAAATCTCTCCTGATGAATTTCTTGAAGCCCCAGTCCTTGCCTTGCACGAAGCGGTAGGCGCGCTGGCTCTCTGCGGGATGGCCCGGCTCAGCTCAGCCCAGCAGGGGTTTTACCCACCCACAGGGGTCTCACCCATCCCAGAGGGGTCTCATTCACCCCAGAGGGGTCTCATCCATCCCCACAGGGGTCTCATCCATCCCCAGAGGGGTTTAATTCACCCCACAGGGGTCTCACCCATCCCCAGAGGGGTCTCACCCATCCCCAGAGGGGTTTCACTCACTCCAGAGGGGTCTCACCCATCCCCACAGGGGTCTCACCCATCCCCACAGGGGTCTCACCCATCCCCAGAGGGGTCTCATTCACCCCAGAGGGGTCTCATCCATCCCAGAGGGGTCTCATCCATCCCAGAGGGGTCTCACCCATCCCCAGAGGGGTCTCATCCATCCCAGAGGGGTCTCACCCATCCCCAGAGGGGTTTCATTCACCCCACAGGGGTCTCACCCATCCCCAGAGGGGTTTCACTCACTCCAGAGGGGTCTCACCCATCCCCAGGGGGGTTTCACTCACTCCAGAGGGGTCTCACCCATCCCCACAGGGGTCTCACCCATCCCCAGAGAGGTTTCACTCACACAAAGAGGGGGGTTCCCCCACCCACAGGGGTCTCACCCATCCCCAGAGGAGTTTCCCTCCCCCAGAAAGGCTTTTACCCACCCAGGAGGGGCCTCACTCATCCCAGAGGGGTCTCCCTCCCCAGAAAGGATTTCCCCCACCCCAGAGGAGTTTTCTCCACTCAGAGGGGTCTCACTCATCCCAGCAGGGGTGTCCCTCACCCCCAGAAGGGATTCCCTCCCCCAAAGGAGTTTCCCTCACCCCAAAGGGGATTCTCTCACCCCCAGAGGGGATTCCCTCACCCCCAAAGGGGTTTCCCTCACCCCAAAGGGGATTCCCTCACCCCCAGAGGGGTTTCCCTCACCCCAGAGGGGATTCCCTCACCCCAAAGGGGTTTCCCTCACCCCAAAGGGGATTCCCTCACTCACCCATGGCCTTGGTCTCCTCTCCCTTGGCGTTGAGGATGGAGAACTTGAACTTGGCCCTGACCTCGCTCTTGGGGCAGCTCACCAGCAGCAGGTACAGGGACAGGTAATCCTTGCTCTCCTCGTCCAGCCCCTTGGGGTTCACACGTAAACACCTGGAAAACACCTGGGGGTTGGCATTTTCACATTTGCACAGTCCAAAAAGGGCTGACAACAACCCCAGGGCAGCAGGGCTGGGGTGCAGCTGCACCCCTACACTGAGAAAAACCACCCAGGAACTCTGGGCAACCCAAGAAATCCCCCAGGGAAAAGAGCAGGGAGAAGCCCCCTGGATAGCAATCCTCACAAAAAAGGGAAGTGAAAGAAATAAAATGGAGGGAATGGGTTTGAGGAAGTGCAACAGACGCAGAGAAATGGTCGATAAAATTCCACAGGAGCCAACTGCAAGGAACAAGGGATTTCTGGAAGGCTGGTGGTTCTTCAGGAAAATAAAAACACCAGGGTTAAAAGGAAAAAAAAAAAAAACCAAAAAACTCCTCCTGTGTGAAGAAAAGGCAGGAAGAGGCTCTTCCATGACCTGCAACTTGACACAGAGAATCCAGCAAGAACAAAAAAAAAAGCAGGGAGATAATGAACAGCTCCCACACACGCAGGGAGCAAAACCCAGAGCTCCAGATGTTCCAGGGGAACGGAGGGGACAAAGGTGACAGGAACAAAGGCAGGCCGAGGAAAGCACAGCTCTGCCACCCAAAGGAGAGAACTCACACTGTATCCCAGGGAGACAGCTCATCCCAGGGGCTGCTCCCACCACCCTTTGTACTGAGAGAAGGGGAATTCTGAAGAACTCAGCAGCAGGATAAAAGGAGGAAGCAGAGCCCGTGGAGGCAGCAGGACACGGCTCAGAGCAGCCACAGGCTCTGAGCAAAGTCCACTCAGAAATGGCTGAGGGCTCAGGGAAGATAAGGAAGGTTCAGAGGAAAGGGAAAAGCCCCAAATGAGGTCACCCTGAAGAGGCAGCAGGAGCAGGGAGAGGATCTTGGCACTTCTCCCCAATCCCTGTGCTCTCCAGAAAGGGAATTCACAGCAGGAAAAAAATAAAAATAAAAATAAATCACTTTTGAACCTCAGGCAGTTAGGAGAGGCTGGAAGGGGGACACTGCAAGGGGCTGTCCCCCAGGATCCCACCTGGCCTGGTCACACCTGCTCTGAAGGTGAACACTGCTCTGTGTGCAAGGCATGGGGCAGGATAAAAGATGTTTTTGTGGATTCTCCTCAAAGCCCACCCCATCTGGGATGTCCCCCAGCTCTCCCTGCCTCTCACCACTTGAGTTTGTCGTTGGCTCCAGAGGAAAAGGTCGAGCTCTTGATGACCTCCCCCATCTCCTCCCGGCAGAAGCTGAAGTTGTTGATGGTCCACATGTAGGAGAACTTCACCACCTTGATCTGCATGGGGAGCACACGGGGAGCTTTGGGGTCATGCTGTCCATCCTCAGAGGGACAAACCCCACAGCAGCCCCACGGCTCCGGCTGGGGCACCTGGAATTCCAGGAATGGTTGCCAGGGGCACCGGGGGGGTTCCTGCAGGGCACGGGCAGCATTGGCTGTTGCCGTGGTGACAAGTGCGGTGTGGGGCTGGTGTAACTGCTGTGTAACTGCTGTGTAACTGCAGTGATTGCTGTGTGTAACTGCTGTGTAACTGCTGTGATTGCTGTGTGTAACTGCCCTGTGTGCAACTGCTGTGTAACTGCCCTGTGTGTAACTGCAGTGTGTGATTGCTGTGTAACTGCAGTGATTGCTGTGTGTAACTGCTGTGTAACTGCTGAGTAACTGCCCTGTGTGTAACTGCTGTGTAACTGCTGTGTAACTGCTGTGTAACTGCAGTGATTGCTGTGTGTAACTACTGTGTAACTGCTGTGTAACTGCCCTGTGTGTAACTGCAGTGTGTGATTGCTGTGTGTAACTGCTGTGTAACTGTAGTGATTGCTGGGTGTAACTGCTGTGTAACTGCCCTGTGTGTAACTGCAGTGTGTGATTGCTGGGTGTAACTGTTGTGTAACTGCTGTGTAACTGCCCTGTGTGTAACTGCAGTGTGTAATTGCTGTGTAACTGCTGTGTAACTGCCCTGTGTGTAACTGCAGTGTGTGATTGCTGGGTGTAACTGTTGTGTAACTGCTGTGTAACTGCCCTGTGTGTAACTGCAGTGTGTGATTGCTGTGTGTAACTGCACTGTGTGTAACTGCCCTGTGTGCAACTGCTGTGTAACTGCAGTGATTGCTGTGTGTAACTGCTGTGTAACTGCAGTGATGGCTGTGTGTAACTGCTGTGTAACTGCTGTGTAACTGCTGTGTAAGTGCACACCCCAAACTCTGGGAACTCAGGGTTGCTGACCTGTGTGTAACTGCTGTAACTCCCTGTGTGTAAATGCTGTGTGTAACTCCCTGTGTGTAACTGCTGTGTAAGTGCACACCCCAAACTCTGGGAAGCCAGGGTTGCTGACCTGTGTGTAACTGCTGTGTAACTCTGGGAAGCCAGGGCTGCTGACCTGTGTGTAAGTGCTGTGTGTAACTGCTGTGTAACTCTGGGAACTCAGGGCTGCTGACCTGTGTGTAACTGCTGTGTGTAACTGCTGTGTAACTCTGGGAACTCAGGGCTGCTGACCTGTGTGTAACTGCTGTGTGTAACTGCTGTGTAACTCTGGGAACTCAGGGTTGCTGACCTGTGTGTAACTGCTGTGTGTAACTGCTGTGTAACTCTGGGAACTCAGGGCTGCTGACCTGTGTGTAACTGCTGTAACTCCCTGTGTGTAAGTGCTGTGTGTAACTGCTGTGTAACTGCTGTGTAACTCTGGGAACTCAGGGTTGCTGACCTGTGTGCAAGTGCTGTAACTCCCTGTGTGTAACTGCTGTGTAACTGCTGTGTAACTCTGGGAACTCAGGGCTGCTGACCTGTGTGTAACTGCTGTGTAACTGCTGTGTAACTCTGGGAACTCAGGGCTGCTGACCTGTGTGTAACTGCTGTGTAACTGCTGTGTAACTCTGGGAAGCCAGGGTTGCTGACCTGTGTGTAACTGCTGTAACTCCCTGTGTGTAACTGCTGTGTGTAACTGCTGTGTGTAACTGCTGTGTAACTCTGGGAACTCAGGGTTGCTGACCTGTGTGTAACTGCTGTGTGTAACTGCTGTGTAACTGCTGTGTAACTCTGGGAACTCAGGGTTGCTGACCTGTGTGTAACTGCTGTGTGTAACTGCTGTGTAAGTGCTGTGTAACTCTGGGAACTCAGGGCTGCTGACCTGTGTGTAACTGCTGTGTGTAACTGCTGTGTAACTCTGGGAAGCCAGGGCTGCTGACCTGTGTGTAACTGCTGTAACTCCCTGTGTGTAACTGCTGTGTGTAACTGCTGTGTAACTGCTGTGTAACTCTGGGAACTCAGGGCTGCTGACCTGTGTGTAACTGCTGTGTGTAAGTGCTGTGTGTAACTGCTGTGTAACTCTGGGAACTCAGGGTTGCTGACCTGTGTGTAACTGCTGTGTAACTGCTGTGTAACTCTGGGAAGCCAGGGCTGCTGACCTGTGTGTAACTGCTGTGTGTAAGTGCTGTGTGTAACTGCTGTGTAACTCTGGGAACTCAGGGTTGCTGACCTGTGTGTAACTGCTGTGTGTAACTGCTGTGTGTAACTGCTGTGTAACTCTGGGAACTCAGGGTTGCTGACCTGTGTGTAACTGCTGTAACTCCCTGTGTGTAAGTGCTGTGTAACTGCTGTGTAACTCTGGGAACTCAGGGTTGCTGACCTGTGTGTAACTGCTGTAACTCCCTGTGTGTAACTGCTGTGTAACTGCTGTGTAACTCTGGGAACTCAGGGTTGCTGACCTGTGTGTAACTGCTGTAACTCCCTGTGTGTAACTGCTGTGTAACTGCTGTGTAACTCTGGGAACTCAGGGCTGCTGACCTGTGTGTAACTGCTGTAACTCCCTGTGTGTAACTGCTGTGTAACTGCTGTGTAACTCTGGGAACTCAGGGCTGCTGACCTGTGTGTAACTGCTGTAACTCCCTGTGTGTAACTGCTGTGTGTAACTGCTGTGTAACTCTGGGAACTCAGGGTTGCTGACCTGTGTGTAACTGCTGTGTAAGTGCACACCCCAAGCTCTGGGAACTCAGGGTTGCTGACCTGTGTGTAACTGCTGTAACTCCCTGTGTATAACTGCTGTGTGTAACTGCTGTGTAAGTGCACACTCCAAACTCTGGGAAGCCAGGGTTGCTGACCTGTGTGTAACTGCTGTAACTTCCTGTGTGTAAATGCTGTGTGTAACTGCTGTGTAACTCTGGGAACTCAGGGTTGCTGACCTGTGTGTAACTGCTGTGTGTAACTGCTGTGTGTAACTGCTGTGTAACTCTGGGAACTCAGGGTTGCTGACCTGTGTGTAACTGCTGTAACTGCTGTGTGTAACTGCTGTGTGTAACTGCTGTGTGTAACTGCTGTGTAACTCTGGGAACTCAGGGCTGCTGACCTGTGTGTAACTGCTGTGTGTAACTGCTGTGTGTAACTGCTGTGTAACTCTGGGAACTCAGGGCTGCTGACCTGTGTGTAACTGCTGTGTGTAACTGCTGTGTGTAACTGCTGTGTAACTCTGGGAACTCAGGGCTGCTGACCTGTGTGTAACTGCTGTGTAACTCTGGGAACTCAGGGTTGCTGACCTGTGTGTAACTGCTGTAACTCCCTGTGTGTAACTGCTGTGTAACTGCTGTGTAACTCTGGGAACTCAGGGTTGCTGACCTGTGTGTAACACCCTGTGTGTAACTGCTGTGTAACTGCTGTGTAACTCTGGGAACTCAGGGCTGCTGACCTGTGTGTAACTGCTGTGTAAGTGCTGTGTAACTCTGGGAACTCGGGGTTGCTGACCTGTGTGTAGCACCAGCTCTCGGCCACGGGCCCGCTGGACATCTCTGCCGGAGGGGGGGGACTCGGCACCCTGGACATCGCCAGCTTGGAACCGGGCAGGGGGCACAGGCTGCAGGAACGAGCTCAGCTGCACCTGGGGAGAGACAGAAAACACCAAAAATCAACACCAGCATCCTGGGAGAGAGAGAAAACACCAAAATCAACACCAGCATCCTGGGAGAGAGAGAGAAAACACCAAAATCAACACCAGCATCCTGGGGAGAGAGAGAGAAAACACCAAAATCAACACCAGCGTGGAAATGGGAGCTGAGCTGCACCTGGGGAGAGAGAGAAAACACCAAAATCAACACCAGCGTGGAAATGGGAGCTCAGCTGTACCTGGGGGAGAGAGAAAAACCATCAGAACCAACACCAGCATCCTGGGGGACAGAGAAAACACCAAAATCAACACTCAGCTACACCTGGGGAGAGAGAAAAACCATCAGAACCAACACCAATGTGGAAATGGGAGCTCAGCTGTACCTGAGAGAGAGAGAAAACACCAAAATCAACACCAGCATCCTGGGAGAGGGAGAAAACACCAAAATCAACACTCAGCTGCACCTGGGGAGAGAGAAAAACCATCAGAACCAACACCAATGTGGAAATGGGAGCTGAACTGTACCTGGGGGAGAGATAAAAAACACCAAAATCAACACCAGCATCCTGGGGAGAGAGAGAAAACACCAAAATCAACACCAGCATCCTGGGGGAGAGAGAGAGAAAACATCAAAATCAACACCAGGATGGAAATGGGAGCTCAGCTGTACCTGGGAGAGAAAGAAACTATCAGAACCAACACCAGCATCCTGGGGGAGAGAGAAAACACCAAAATCAACACTCAGCTGCACCTGGGGAGAGAGAAAAAACACCAAAATCAACAAATGGAGCTGAACTTCACCTGGGGGAGAGAAAAACCATCAGAACCAACACCAGCGTGGAAATGGGAGCTCAGCTGCACCTGGGGAGAGAGAAAAAACACCAAAATCAACACCAGGATAGAAATGGGAGCTCAGCTGTACCTGGGGAGAGAGAGAAAAACCATCAGAACCAACACCAGCATCCTGGGGGAGAGAGAAAACACCAAAATCAACACCAGCGTGGAAATGGGAGCTGAGCTGTACCTGGGGAGAGAGAAAACACCAAAATCAACACCAGGATGGAAATGGGAGCTCAGCTGTATCTGGGAGAGAGAAAAAAACACCAAAATCAACAAATGGAGCTGAACTTCACCTGGGGGAGAGAGAACCCATCAGAATCAACACCAATGTGGAAATGGGAGCTCAGCTGTACCTGAGAGAGAGAGAAAAACCATCAGAACCAACACCAGCGTGGAAATGGGAGCTCAGCTGTACCTGGGGAGAGAGAAAACACCAAAATCAACACCAGGATGGAAATGGGAGCTCAGCTGCACCTGGGGGAGAGACAGAAAACACCAAAATCAACACCAGTGTGGAAATGGGAGCTGAGCTGTACCTGGGGAGAGACAGAAAACACCAAAATCAACACCAGTGTGGAAATGGGAGCTGAGCTGTACCTGGGGAGAGACAGAAAACACCAAAATCAACACCAATGTGGAAATGGGAGCTCAGCTGTACCTGGGGAGAGAGAGAAAACACCAAAATCAACACCAGCATCCTGGGGAGAGAGAGAAAACACCAAAATCAACACCAGTGTGGAAATGGGAGCTCAGCTGCGCCTGGGAGACAGAGAGAAAACACCAAAATCAACACTCAGCTGCACCTGGGGAGAGACAAAAACCATCAGAACCAACACCAGGATGGAAATGGGAGCTCAGCTGTACCTGAGAGAGACAGAAAACACCAAAATCAACACCAGCGTGGAAATGGGAGCTCAGCTGTACCTGGGGGAGAGAGAAAAAACACCAAAATCAACAAATGGAGCTGAACTTCACCTGAGAGAAAACCCATCAGAACCAACAAGCACAGCAATGGGGAGCTGAGCTGTACCTGGGGGAAAGGAACCATAGAAAAAAAAACAAATAAAAGGTTCCATCTCCCAGCCCTCTAAAGACCTTCAGGAAAGGTTTCATGGAACACAAAGCACCCCAAAAAGCCCAGGCTGGAGCCCGGGACTGAGGGATTGATTTGGCAGAGGGAAGAACCTTCTGCTCGGGGCTTTGTGTCCTGCAGCACCTCACACTCGTTCCCCGGGCAGCCAGGGAGGGTTTTTGGGCTCGGCCACCTGTCTGCACGCTGAGCAGCAAGATGGTCAGGGCTGGAAAGGCTTCAGCAGGAGGGGAATGAATAAATAAAACCCTGAGAGCAGGCCAAAAAACCTAAAAAGTGGGTTTTTTGTTGTTCAAAAAGCCGCAGTAAATTCCGGCCGTTCAGTTTTTAGCGAGCCGCCACACGAGATCTCTGAAAAGGCAACTTTTATTTAAGAATTGAAAGGATGGATTTAAAAAAAAAAGACAAAAAACCGATTTAAAAGGACTTTGAAACAGCGATTCCATGGCCCTCTTCACACATCCCTGGCCAAAAGGTGAGAATGAAACCTCCAGGCAAAACCAGCTCCTGGTCTCCTCCCTGCCAGGGAATTCTCCACGAGCTGGATTTGCCTGCTGAGGACACTTCAGATGTCCCCAGGTGTCACCTCCCCAGCAGAGCTGGCACCTCTGCACTGGAGCTGGAGGGAAAAGCACGGCAGGCACAGAGCTCGGAGGGAAATATTTGGGAAATAATTCAGATATCAGGGCTCAGGAGAGGCAGGGACACACGTCAGGCGCAGGCAGAAACAGCAAAACACAAGAAACAAAACAGAAAAATATTATTTTACAGCTGTCTGTGTACAGGGAGAGTTTGCTACTCCTTGGCTCTAAAGAACAAACTCCTGGCTCGGGCTGGAGTTAAAATCCCAGCTGGGAGCTGAGCCATTCTCACCTCATTCCCAAGCACTTCCAGATGGAGACACTGGAGCCTGGGGGAGCCCGGGAAATGTCCCCTTGTCACCCTGAATCCCCTCCCCGGGAAATGTCCCCTTGTCACCCTGAATCCCTCCCCGGGAAATGTCCCCTTGTCACCCTGAATCCCCTCCCCGGGAAATGTCCCCTTGTCACCCTGAATCCCCTCCCCGGGAAATGTCCCCTTGTCACCCTGAATCCCCTCCCGGCTCCGCAGCTCAGCTCTGCCCTCAGCAGGGAGCCTCACCTGCCACAGGTGGGCACAGAAACTCAGCAAAGAGCCCCGTGACAGAGCCTGAAATGCCCGGAATTCTGCCCCAAAAAATCTGCCTGTCAGGGACCCCATGGGGATGGGAGTGACCCCACAGAGCTGGGAGTGACCCCACAGAGCTGGGAGTGACCCCACAGGGATGGGAGTGACCCCATGGGGATGGGAGTGACCCCATGGGAATGGGAGTGACCCTATGGGGATGGGAGTGACCCCATGGCGATGGGAGTGACCCCATGGAGCTGGGAGTGACCCCACGGGGATGGGAGTGACCCCATGGAGCTGGGAATGACCCCATGGAGCTGGGAGTGACCCCACAGAGCTGGGAGTGACCCCACGGGGATGAGAGTGACCCCATGGAGCTGGGAGTGACCCCACGGAGCTGGGAGTGACCCCACGGAGCTGGGAGTGACCCCACAGAGCCAGAGTGACCACATGGAGCTGGGAGTGACCCCATGGCGATGGGAGTGACCCCATGGAGCTGGGAGTGACCCCACGGGGATGGGAGTGACCCCATGGAGCTGGGAATGACCCCATGGAGCTGGGAGTGACCCCACAGAGCTGGGAGTGACCCCACGGGGATGAGAGTGACCCCATGGAGCTGGGAGTGACCCCACGGAGCTGGGAGTGACCCCACGGAGCTGGGAGTGACCCCACAGAGCCAGAGTGACCACATGGAGCTGGGAGTGACCCCACGGAGCTGGGAGTGACCCCATGGAGCTGGGAGTGACCCCACGGGGATGGGAGTGACCCCACATGGATGGGAGTGACCCCACAGGGATGGGAGTGACCCCATGGCAATGGGAGTGACCCCACGGGGATGGGAGTGACCCCACGGAGCTGGGAGTGACCCCACGGGGATGGGAGTGACCCCACAGGGGTGGGAGTGACCCCATGGCAATGGGAGTGACCCCACGGGGATGGGAGTGACCCCACGGAGCTGGGAGTGACCCCACGGAGCTGGGAGTGACCCCACGGGGATGGGAGTGACCCCACAGAGCTGGGAGTGACCCCATGGAGCTGGGAATGACCCCATCCCACCAGAAACCAACTCCCTCCTAAGAAACCCGGCAGAAATTCCCTTGGTATTTTCACTTCCAGCCAGGTTTATCCACGGAAAAGGGAACTCGGGGGAGGCTGGGAAGGAAGGAGATTTTTTTTTTTTTTTTTTTTTTTAATTGAGGGTTTCAAAAGCTGAGTGGCTGCTCCTGGGGCAAGCAAAGCATCAAAGAGCGGCTCGGGAACAGCGCGGGAGAGGCGATAATTGGAGCAGGAAAACAAGGGATGAGGCAGGAGAAGCTCCTTTAGCTCCCTGCTTCCTTCAAAGCCTCGGGAAGGACGGCGGAAGGTCGGGTTGGGAACGGGGAAAGGGGAGATGGGGAGAAGGGGAGTGAATGAAAGGGCAGAGCTGCGGGGAGGGCACAGGGCAAAGAGGGGAGACGGAGCTGGGAGTGACCCCATGGAGCTGGGAATGACCCCACAGGGACGGGAGTGACCCCACGGGGATGAGAGTGACCCCATGGGGATGGGAGTGACCCCATGGGGATGGGAGTGACCCCACAGAGCTGGGAGTGACCCCACGGGGATGGGAGTGACCCCACGGGGATGGGAAAGACCCCACGGGGATGGGAGTGACCTCAAGGAGCTGGGAGTGACCCCACGGGGATGGGAAAGGCCCCATGGGGATGGGAGTGACCCCACAGAGCTGGGAGTGACCCCATGGGGATGGGAGTGACCCCATGGGGATGGGAGTGACCCCACAGAGCTGGGAGTGACCCCACGGGGATGGGAGTGACCCCACGGGGATGGGAGTGACCCCACGGGGATGGGAAAGACCCCATGGGGATGGGAGTGACCCCACGGGGATGGGAAAGACCCCATGGGGATGGGAGTGACCCCACATGGATGGGAGTGACCCCACGGGGATGGGACTGACCTCAAGGAGCTGGGAGTGACCCCACAGGGATGGGAATGACCCCATGGGGATGGGAATGACCCAATGGAGCTGGGAGTGACCCCACAGAGCTGGGAGTGACCCCATGGGGATGGGAGTGACCCCACGGAGATGGGAGCGACCTCACGGCAATGGGAGTGACCCCACGGCGATGGGAGTGACCCCATGGGGATGGGAGTGACCCCACGGGGATGGGAGTGACCCCACGGAGATGGGAGTGACCCCACGGGGATGGGAGTGACCCCACGGGGATGGGAGTGACCCCATGGAGCTGGGAGTGACCCCATGGGGATGGGAGTGACCCCATGGGGATGGGAGTGACCCCATGGGGATGGGAGTGACCCCATGGAGCTGGGTGTGACCCCACAGAGCCAGAGTGACCCCACAGAGCCAAGGTGACCCCTGACTATTGCCAACACCGGAGTTCAGTGACCAAACCCCCCCCTCTGAACAACCCCCTGGCCCAGGATTCAGCAAGGCTGGAACAAACCCACTCCTGTCTGCAGCCCATCCCACCAGGAACCTTCTCCAGGCAGGAGGAGCCGCCCCTCACTGCCAAGCTGAATCTCTTCCCTGCCCCTTGCCACAACCAGCAACGAGGAGGGAGGAGATGGGAGTCAGATCCCAACCAACCTCCCCCTCCAGCCCCTCATCCAACCCCTCAGCTGTGTTCCCATCGAGGAAATCACATGGATTTTGATAAGGTGTGATGGGTCTGCTGGCATAATTTAATAATTTTACATTAACATTAAAAAAAAAATAATAATCACATTAATCACACCCTGAAAATAATAATTAACGGCCTTCTCCTACACTCATATGTGAATACAGCCAAATTGGAATATCCTGTCCAAGGCCAGGATTATTGGATTAATAAGAGGAAAGATTGCAGTGAGATATTCTGTATTTAATATGTTTTTAATCAACAGGAATAAAAGGCTGGGCCAGAGGCGTTGGATGCCTTGGTGACACCTCCAGAGGGTGTGCAAGGTGCTGCCTTCTCCCTGCTCTGGGAATTAATGCTTTCATTTGTGTTGTAAATGAAGAAATAAATCACCTCTAAATCACAGGGGTTGTGAATATTTACTGCTGAGGAGCACCAGGGCTTCACCCCGGGTTTGGGGAGGCTGGCACCCACCTAAAGCAAGGAGCATTCCTGCAGGTTAAAATTCCAGAATATCCACTGGAAATCCCAGGGCAGGCTGAGCTCAGGGTGAAGAACCTGAGGATTCTCCAGGAGTGGGAAGAGCCCCAGAGAGGAAATCCTGGGGTATCTGTGCTTCAAATGCAGAAAAAAACCCAAAAAACTTCTGGGAATTGCAAAGAATTCTGAGAATCCACCTCACTGGAACAGGGTTGGGGGGTCTGAGCACAACCTGCTGCAAATTCTGGGGAAAATCCCTGAGGAAATTCAGGCAGCAAACAAATAAATAACTCTGAGCCCCACAACTCTGAGCCCCACAAGTAACTCTGGGGTCTACAAATAAATAATTTTGAGCCCCACAAGTAACTCTGGGGTCTACAAATTAATAACTCTGAGCCCCACAAGTAACTCTGGGGTTTACAAATAAATAACTCTGAGCCCCACAGGTAACTCTGGGGTTTACAAATAAATAACTCTGAGCCCCACAAGTAACTCTGAGCCCCACAAATAAATAACTCTGAGCCCCACAGGTAACTCTGGGGTCCACAAATAAATAACTCTGAGCCCCACAAGTAACTCTGAGCCCCACAAGTAACTCTGGGGTCCACAAATAAATAACTCTGAGCCCCACAAGTAACTCTGAGCCCCACAAATAAATAACTCTGAGCCCCACAAGTAACTCTGGGGTTTACAAATAAATAACTCTGAGCCCCACAAGTAACTCTGGGGTCCACAAATAACTCTGAGCCCCACAAGTAAATCCAGGGTCCACAAATAAATAACTCTGAGCCCCACAAGTAACTCTGGGGTCCACAAATAACTCTGAGCCCCACAAGTAAATCCAGGGTCCACAAATAAATAACTCTGAGCCCCACAGGTAACTCTGGGGTTCACAAATAAATAATTCTGAGCCCCACAAGTAACTCTGGGATCCACAAATAAATAACTCTGAGCCCCACAAGTAACTCTGGGGTCCACAAATAACTCTGAGCCCCACAAATAAATAACTCTGAGCCCCACAAGTAACTCTGGGGTCCACAAATAAATAACTCTGAGCCCCACAAGTAACTCTGAGCCCCACAAGTAACTCTGGGGTCCACAAATAACTCTGAGCCCCACAAGTAAATCCAGGGTCCACAAATAAATAACTCTGAGCCCCACAAGTAACTCTGGGGTCTACAAATAAATAACTCTGAGCCCCACAAGTAACTCCAGGCCCCAATGCACAACTCCAACCTCCTGTTTGTGCCTAAAACCATTTTTAAACCCCAAGCCAGAACCTTCCCAGGAGGATCTGTAGCACAGGTTGAGAAGAGCTGAAGCCAGGCCCTGCTCTGAAAATTTCAGCCCCATTTTCTCTAAAATCAGCAGCTCCTCCTGGGCTCTGCTGCATCCACGGCCAAACCAGATGGGAATGTTTAATCCCTGCCACGATCCTGACTTTATGAACTCCACAGACGCCCTAAAAATAAACTTTACAAACTCTACAGATGCCTAAGAATAAACTTTGTAAACTCCACAGATGTCTAAAAACCCCTGGAGCTGCGAGGCCTCGGATCACAGCAGTGCAAGCCCTGCCTGCAGCCAGAGAATTCCCTCCTAGGACAGCCAGGAATTCCCAGGAATTCCTCAGGAATTCCCCAGGCACTGCCCAGTTGGTGCCTTGGTGCCTTTCCAGCCCTAAAAAACTGAAGCAACCCCAGCCCCTCTCCTAATTCCAGCTCATCCCTGCCCCGTGTTTTCCTCCTCCTCAGCAGCACAGGGACTCCCAGAACCTCTCATGGAACCAAATCCACGGGGATCACCCACAGCTCCTGGCCCTGCACGGGACATCCCAAAATCCCAAAGTCTTGGGAGCTCCCAGGAATGTGCTCATTCCTTGGGGAGCTATTCCAGTGCCCCGCCACCCTCTGGGAGAAGAACTTTTCCTTAAAATCCACCCTAAATCCCTAAAATCCAACCCAAATCCCTCCTGCCACAGCCCTCAGGTGCTGTCCCTGCTCACCAGAGAGAAGAGCTCAACACTCAGATTATCACTCAACACTTTCCTCCCACAGCAAGAGGCAAAAAGGACATTTCAAACCAGCAAAACAGCAACAAAAAAATAAAAAAAAAAAGAGAGCCAAATCTATTTTCCAGATCAGCTTCTGAACACCAGCAGCTCCTCTGCCTCCTCTGGGAGGGTACAACCACCTCACCCCAAGTTTCCTGCCCCTGTCAGGTGTTCCTGGACCTGGCCACAGGTTTTTATCTCGAGGTTCTCTTGCTCCAAGCACAGCAGCACCTCCAGGAGTGAGAACGGAGGAGCAGCTCTCTCAGTGAAAGGCTTTTTGGCCGTGCCTGTTTGTTTATTTTGGGGCTTTCTCCATTTTCTGACAGGTTTTGGGTTTTTTTTGTTGGTTTCCTCTCAGCAAACCCCAGCAGAGCGAGCAGAGGCTGGGAGGAATCGGCCGAGGAAATCTTACATAATCCTCCAGCCGTGCAGCAAACCCGGCTGGGGAGCAGGGATCCCACCGAATTCCCCTGGAATCCCCACAGAGCCGGCTGGAAACGGCAGCTCCTGCCCCAGCTGCCAGCGAGAAAGGCTCAGGATCGGGATGATCCCGAATTCCCAGGAAGAAGGAGCAGCAAACCCCACACAGGGGAAATAAAAGCTGCCAGGAGTGAGGCTTGGGACGTTCGGGGGAAAAATCCCGTTGGGAACAAGAGCTCAGCCAGCCCCCAGTCCCTGCCCAGGAGAGAGAGGCTGAGATTAACCCCAGAGCTGCCTCCAGTGGAAACTGGGACAGGAGCTGCTCAGTGAACTGGGTTTAAACGTTTAGCAGGGAGATCGGCAGCGCCGGAGCCTCCTCCACAGGAAAGCAGCAGGAAATCGGAGTAACCGTGGCACAAAAAACAATAAGGGAGGGGATTTTTAAGCACTTTCTGGCCCGGCCCTCACTCCAACCCCCTTCCCTGGCCGGTGTTTGTGCTCAAACCCTCGAGATTCTGGGGAGAAAAAGGGGGAGTTTTGTAAGAGCAACTCCTCTCCAGTCAATCGGGCTGTCAAATGTGGGAGCAGTTTCCAAGCGATGGGCACAGCTCTGTGTCACTGTCCTCTGCTGATGCACCCTCAGCTCACCCTTCCCAGCACTTCTGCTGCTGAGCTCGAACCCACCCAGCGCAAACTACCAAAAAGGGGAAGGAAAAAATAAAAAAAATCTGCTTTTACTGCAGGTAACAACAAAACAAGACACCAAATCGTTGTGGGCAGCTGGCTGGAAAGCGTCACTGGAAGAGAAATCAGGTGGATGTTTTACTTAAGTAATTCGGGGTTTAGAGTTCTGTTTTGGAAAGTGTCATTCTTCAGACCCTCGCAGGGCTTCACAACAAGCCACCACTTAAAACTCCAAAGGCAAAGTGGGGAAAAAAAAGAGGAAATGAGGGAAAAGTGTTTCTTTTCCTTATGCCAGGACGATGCTCGGGAACCACAACACAGCAATAGTGACTTAGAGAGAGCTGCCACCAGATCTCATCACACCTGAGATTTCCCTGCCCCTCCAAGAACTCCTGTCAGCCCCCGACAATTCCATCTCCCACTCCAGGCACTCTTGTTTTCCCTTTGCAACACCAGGAAGGCAAACGATGCCCGGCAGCCAGCACCAGCAGCGCTCCAGGATGGCCCCAGCTCCACGGGAAAAGGGGAATTATTTCCCTTTCCACACTGCAGGATGATGCACCATTTCCTCCAAAACAGCACCACAGGCCCGACACTCGCCTTGGGGAGCAGCAGCCGCCATCCCGGCTCTGATTCTCACCGAGCCTGACTTTTCTCCTGCCTCGGGAAAGGTGCTCAAGGTGCCGGCCAGGCCACAAACCTGTCACCCCTCCCCGCCTGATGCTGCTCCTCAGCCCAGCGCTCCCACTCCGGCCCGCTTCCCTTCCTGCCACTCGTGTTCCCCTCAGCCGGCTCCAGGCACCGCACGGCCCCTCTCCCCCAGCCTGGCGAGCTCCAGGAATCCCCGCTCCAGGTTTTTTCCCAACTTTTGCCCGCGCCCCCTCCCCCTCACCCCGTCCCTCAGGCCCTGCGCTCTCCCCCCCCCCACCCCGCCTCCAACTCCTTCCCCTCCGCTCTCACCTCGCGGCCCGAGGAGCGGCCCCGCCGGCGATGCGGCGCTGCTAGGAGGCCGGAGGGAGGCGGGGAACGCTGCCCGGGCAGGTGCGGTGTGTGGGGACGGCCCCCGGACCCCGCAGCCCCCTCAGGAGACCACCAGCAGCTAAGGATCACTATTTGGCAGCATGTCCTCCCGGGCCGGTCTCCGCCGAGCGCGACCCGGGGATCACTATTGCGCAGGTGCCCGCAGCAGCTCAGCACGCATGCGCGCGGTGCCGGGGCGGCGTGGGGGGGGGGGCCGGGATATGGCGCTGCCCAGCGCTCCCCTCACGGCCGCGCACGCGCACTGCGAGGCTGGCGCCGCCGGCCACGCCCACCGCCTTTTATAGCCGCGCGCCCGTCGCGCGAGACCTGTCCCCCGCCGCGAGCACGCGCGGCCGGGCTGGCTCCTGCGCATGCGTCTGTTCGGACGCCTCACTTTGTGGCAGGTCCCGTCCCTCCTGCGCTTTCACAAACAGATCGCTTTGTGGCAGGCGTGCCCTAGCGGCCCTGCCCCTCCTGCTGCCCCGCCGATGAATCCTCGTCTGGCAGCGCCGCGCAGCGTGCGCCGTGTCCCTCGCTGCCCCCGGGCTGCTGCTGTCGCAGTGCCGTTCCACCGCGGGGCCGGCGCGGGCGGCGCTCTCGCTGTCCGTGTGTGCCACAGAGCCGTGCCCCACACGGCCCTCGCAGGCGGCACTGCCTGCCCCCCCGTGCCTGGGGAGGTTTCCGGGTGTGCCATCGCCCTTTTCCTCACAGTTCCGTGAGGGGACACCCGCCTGAGGGAATGGCGGGAGCCATCTCCCCTCACGGTTCCATGAGGGGACACTGCCTGAGGGAATGGCGGGAGCCATCTCCCCTCACAGCTCCATGAGGGGACACCTGCCTGAGGGAATGGCGGGAGCCATCTCCCCTCACAGCTCCATGAGGGGACACTGCCTGAGGGAATGGCAGGAACCATCTCCCCTCACAGTTCCATGAGGGGACACTGCCTGAGGGAATGGCAGGAACCATCTCCCCTCACGGTTCCATGAGGGGACACTGCCTGAGGGAATGGCGGGGGCCATCTCCCCTCACAGCTCCATGAGGGGACACTGCCTGAGGGAATGGCGGGAGCCATCTCCCCTTCCCTCACAGCTCCATGAGGGGACACTGCCTGAGGGAATGGCGGGAGCCATCTCCCCTTCCCTCACAGCTCTATGAGGGGACACTGCCTGAGGGAGTGGCGGGAGCCATCTCCCCTCACAGCTCCATGAGGGGACACTGCCTGAGGGAGTGGCGGGAGCCATCTCCCCTCACAGCTCCATGAGGGGACACTGCCTGAGGGAATGGCGTGTTTCCCCTCACAGCTCTGTAAGGAAGTGTTACCAAAATCCTCCAAAAACATCATGAAAAATAAGACTCCTCCCAGGTTTTTCAGTGTTATCGAGTCAGGCCTTGCTTGGTTCTTGGCCCAGGCTCTTGGGTGGCTGATGAAGTTTCTCCACGCCCACGCTGATACAAACTTTTTTTACTTATTTATACATTTTCAGCAAAGGAAGCAATTAATCCGTTGGTACGTCTCTTCTCTGCTACTTTGTAGTGGTTTATAACCAGTGAAGCAAAAACGTCATTGTTACCAGTCCTTAATTACCGGAATGTTTGTAGAAAAGCTTATCCAGAGCCAACCTTCCCCTCCTGCCACTTCCAGCCTCAGAGTGAATTAACTCCATTGCCCACAAAGCACCCCAAAAACCGAATCACCCACAGCACACGGCCACACTTATTGAAATGGGAAATGCAAAATATTTTTGTCTTCTCTCTCCTCCTCCCAGGTGAGAAACGCTGCTCCTGGCCTGGGGCCACCACATGGCTGGCTCCTGGGTTCTTGGGAATGCTCTCCGCAGCGTCCCAGGTTTTCCTGGCAAAGTCCTGAGCAAATCCTTGGATCCTGCTGCATTCCTTCGTGTCCCCAAGCGCTGCCCCTGGTGACAGAGCAGCAGGTGATGCTGCGCTGATGAAGAAATTGCTCTGTGAGGTGCAGGGTTGCTGTTTGCATTCCCGCGCTGGCCGCACCATTTCTCCTGGAAACCGCTTTTCATCCCCTTTCCATTCCCGTTTTATATTCCCACCTAAGCTGTGGATTTTTTAGTTGATGTGTTTGTCCCCTCTCAGAGCTGAAGTAGAGGAGGAAATTACAGCACCAGCTTTACAGACAACAAAGAGATTTCCCCCCCCTCTCCTCCTCCCCGGCGGGCTCTCTGTAACCAGAACAAACAGAAATTCTCCTTTAATCCAGCACTGGCCGAGTGTCACTCCAGCAGTGGGGAAGTCAAGTTCTTTTTTCAGGTTCTCCTGATCAAAATTCCCTTGTTCCCAGGAAGCGGAAAATTAAATTGGGCACCTGTGGAAACGGAGGTGGAATCTCACCTCTCCTCCCTTTGCCAAAGTTATTTCGGCTCGGCTCTGTTTCCCCCTCGGTGGCTGGGAGAAGAGAATCATTGCCACTCCTTCCTGCCTGGGAGACAGTTCTGGGAGAAATAAAACAATTCCAGGTGCTTAAACCTGGGATATTGGGATGGGGAGAAGAGAGAGCTCTGAATTACCAGCTCTAGGGACAATCCCCCGCCTGGATGGCGGCAGGCAGGTGACATTTCCCTGTGACAAGGGACACCAGCTCCGGGCTGGGAGGTGCCACCCCTCTCTCAGCTTGATTTCCAGGGAAAGCTGATGAAACCGATGGCTCTGAAGAAGGAGCCGTGCGCAAGAATTTTAACTAGCTGCTGCTCTTTAATATTCACTTCCTCTTCGGCTTTAATTATTTTGTTCCTGCCTTTTTTTCCCTTTCAATTTACTAAAACTCCAGAAATGTAATTAGGGAGAGGCTGAGCTGCCGAGAGCTTGCCAGCGTTTCTCCGCCGTGATTAAATGGAGCTGCCTCCAGCTCAGGGGGGGAGGCTGCAGGACAGGATTCCAAATCATTATCCCGTTATCCAGGAAAGATCTGCGGCACGTCGGGATCGGCGTTATTGAAAACGCAGCGCTAATTAAACCTCCCCTATCAGGAGAGGAGGAGAACGCCGTTATTATTTCATTATTTATTTCCCGGATCTGCCAGCTCCGCCGCCGACCCAAACAAACCCCCGCCTAACAAAGCCCGGCTCAATCACTCGGGGGAGGGAGGGATGGGGCAGACTTAATTAAGAGGCTTTAATTAAGGTGCTGCTCCGCTGTGCCCGTGCTACCTGTGGAGCTCGTTCCCCACCACCTGCCACGGAATCGCTGCTGGGTTTGGGGAGATGCTCGGTCCGGGTTAAACCTCAATCGTTCAACCGTGCGGGTGTCACAGTGGTCGGGTTGCTCAGCTGTCATTTTTTTGGTCACCGCGGGTGAAGAATCCGTTCTCTCCCGCTGCTGCCGGGGTTGTTCCCACCCCAGCCCGGCCCCTCCCAGATCTCCTGTCCCCCAGGGGATGTGAGGACGGGCAGAGCTGCTGGATCCTGGGATCCCTGAGCCATGGAAGGCTGAGGATCCCGCCGGGAAAGGGGGATGGAGAAGCCTGGATGCTGCAGCCCTGCTCCTCCGGATGGGATTCACAAACTGAGCCAGAGGCTGAGCCCAGCTTCCCTTCCCTGGGAATTACTGAGTGTGGGGCAGGAGGGGCAGGGAAATATCCCCACCCTCAGCAGCTCCTGAGGTGGAGAGGGGTTAAGCAGCTTATTTCTGTGTATAAACAAGGTGTCGGTGTCAGAAATAAATCAAATATCGATGTCTTTTATAAGCATTTGGAGCAGCCTGGGAGGTGTCCCTGGATGGAACCGGGTGAGCTGTGAGGTTCTTCCAGCCCAAAGCCACTCTGGAATTCTGTGATGGAGGCACCTGGATCCCAAACCATGGCAAGCCAGCACTGGGGATCCAGCGCTGGGGATCCAGCACTGGGAATCCAGTGCTGGGAATTGAACATTGGGAATCCAGCGCTGGGAACTGAACATTGGGAATCCAGCCCTGGGAATCCAGCCCTGGGAATCCAGCCCTGGGAATTGAACATTGGGAATCCAGCCCTGGGAATCCAGCTCTGGGAATCAAGCATTGGGAATCCAGCTCTGGGAATTGAACATTGGGAATCCAGCGCTGGGGATCCAGCATTGGGAATTGAACATTGGGAATCCAGCACTGGGAATTGAACATTGGGAATCCAGCGCTGGGAATTGAGCATTGGGAATTGAACATTGGGAATCCAGCGCTGGGGATCCAGCATTGGGAATTGAACATTGGGAATCCAGCGCTGGGAATTGAACATTGGGAATCCAGCGCTGGGAATTGAGCATTGGGAATCCAGCGCTGGGGATCCGGCCCTGGGAATCCGGCCCTGGGAATCCGGCCCTGGGAATCCAGCTCTGGGAATCCAGCACTGGGAATTGAACATTGGGAATCCAGCTCTGGGAATCCAGCTCTGGGAATCGAGCATTGGGAATCCAGCCCTGAGAATCCAGCCCTGAGAATCCAGCCCTGGGAATCCAGCCCTGGGAATCCAGCTCTGAGAATCCAGCCCTGGGAATCCAGCTCTGAGAATCCAGCATTGGGAATCCAGCTCTGGGAATCCAGCTCTGGGAATCCAGCTCTGGGAATCCAGCACTGGGAATTGAACATTGGGAATCCAGCTCTGGGAATCCAGCACTGCCTCATGTTCAGTGCAAACCCCCAGGGCTCTGCCTTTCCACGAGAGAATTCCTCTTGAGAAGGGACTGCTCTGGTGGGACAGCCCCTCTTCAAGCACCCAGGGGTTCCCTGCCCTGCACATCTCCCACCCTCATTTCCTTCCCTGACTCCCCCAATCACCTCTGCAAGCCTTCGCCCAGCCCTCGCCGCCGCTGTGATTAAAACCCGCTTTTGTTCGGGAGAAAACAAACACCGCCTAAAACAAACCCTGCCCTGGAGGTTTTAATTGCAGGGAATCTGCTGGGTTGCTATTTTTACCTGAGTTTGGAGAGGCATCAAAGCTGGTTTTTTTGGAGGAGAGAGGAGGAACTCAGCCTTTAAACCGACGAGCGGTGAGCGAGCAGCTCCCCCAGCCCTGAGCGGGGGCTTTGCTGCTCGTTAGCAGCGGCTCCTGATGAGGCTGCTCTTGTTTTTCCAGGCTGCTTTTGATCCCAGACTCATTAAAAACCCGATCCTGCTGTGGAATTGTTTCCCTCTCCCCCCAAACCTCGGCACCTGCGGGGTGGGGTTGTCCCCGAGTCCCCCAAATCCGTGGCAGCTTTTTCCCCCTCAAACAGGAGCTGGTCCTGCTGGGAGCACGGCCTCCAGCCCGGCTCCCTCCCAACCCAAACCCAAACCACGCCAGGATTTTGTTTTCACAACCAAACAAATTAACAAGCGAGGGGGTTCAGTGCCTCGGGAAGATTCAGGTTTGGGGATGTTTGGAGCAGAGTTTTGTGCTGGCCACGGGGAGAATCCTCTGCTCCTGCCCCAGGGCAGCCTCCAGCTCCCTCCTGGGTGCTCCCAGCATGGATTTTATGAAGGAAAAAACCCAATATTTGCTTCGGTTCGGGGGGACAATTAAACCAAACCCGCAGGGAAGCAAACCATTAAAGCCTCAAATCATTAAATCATCAAACCGTTCAGCAGCCGGGAAGCTTTTCCTTGCTGTGCCCCGAACATCCTCCAGGCGTTTCAAAGGGACACCAAGATTCCAAGGGAATAACAACAACAACAACTCCTTATGCACCTTCACTCTCCCTCCGGAGCAGAAAATGAGCACTCACTCAGGATTGTCTCCATCCCTACAAAATAGCCAAAAATCCATCTCCCTTCTCCAAATATTTGGGGCTTTTTTGGTTTGGGTGTTGGTTTTTTTTTTTTTTTTTTTTTTTTTTTTTTTTTTTTTTTTTTTTTTTTTTTTGGGACCATCTGCTGCTGGAGCTGCAGGAGAAGCAGGGGAGATGAAAGGAGAGAGAGAGATCGGAGCTGCCAAATCTCCCCCTCCTGCGGCTCCTCGGTGCAGCCTCACCCTCCCGGAGCTGCTGCGGGGCCGGTCCGGATCCCCCCGAACCCGGCAGAGGATCCCAGCCAGCGGGAATGTTTTTGGCAGAGGAATCCCAGCGGGAATATTTTCCACACCGGGAGCTCGGAGCTGTCTGGGAGCTCCAAACCCGGCTCCTGGAGGCTCTGCTGGTGACCGGGAAGGATCAAACGCAATGAAAAGCGGGGGGAAAATCCTGGAGAAAAGCGGGATTTGCGGCCGGGTTTGGCTGCAGCGGCTCAGCTCGGGCAGGGATTATTGCACAGGAGCCGCTCTTGGCTGGGAATGGTTGAAAGCAGAGTTCCCCCTGCCGGTAACTGAGGCTGGAATCGGGATCTGAAGCCAACAAAAAAACGAGGAGGAGGAGGAGGAAAAAACCGGGATGGGTTCGGAGCAGCTCAGCTCGACCCCAGCCATCCGCAAGCCGGCCCCGAGGCACAAACGCTGCCCGGGGATAGCCCGGCCTCACCCCCCGGGAATTCCCTGCGGGAATCTCCTGCCCAGCCAGCCCAGCCCCAGAACATTCCAGAGCCTCAATTCCTGCCCCAAAAAATCCTCTTGGGAAAGTGCTCCTTAGCCCAAAACTGCACGGGCAGAGCAACCCCCGGGAATTCCCTGCGGGAATCTCCTGCCCAGCCAGGCCAGCCCCAGAACATTCCAGAGCCTCAATTCTTGCCCCAAAAATCCTCTTGGGAAAGTGCTCCTTACCCCAAAACTGCACGGGCAGAGGGAGCTCCAAGGGCTGGAAAAAACCCCCCCAGAATATTTGATTTACTTGGATTTGCATCCCATGAACTGGAGAAGGTCTGGTCCAAACTGGGACTGAGCCAGAGAGCTGTGGAGACCCTGAGCACCGGGATTTGTGCTTTGGGAATTCTGAGCTGCCTCCAGGTGTGCTTACACTGGGAATCATGGAATTTTTGGGGCTGGGAAGGACCTTAAATCCCATCCAGCCCCAGCCTGGGACACCTCCCAGGATCCCAGGCTGCTCCAAGCAGGGCTGGATGGGGCTCCCTTGGTCCCATTCCTGCTGGGAATAAACCCCACAGGCCTCGGCAGCAGGAATGAAAATCCCTTTTGCCCTTCCCTGGCTGTCCTGGCCCTTCCTTGGGGAGTTTCCTGACACTTCCACCCCAATCCCAGCCCTGCCTCGGGTTTTGGGAAAGGAGCAAAGTGCCCAAAACCCCACGGAACAGAATCTCCCAAAGCGCCTTGGAGAACAAAAAAAAAAAAAGCAGCAGAGGATGGGGAATTCCTGCAGTCCCACCCCAGGTTCCTTGGGGACAGCTGGATCCAGGCAGGAACACCCCAAAGGCTCCTCAGGAGCCCCAGAGAGCAGCTCCTGTGCAGGGGAAATGCTCTGGGAATTCCTCCTGGGGGATCCCATGGGGTGGGAAAGGAGCTGCCCTGGGAGATTTGAGGGGGTTCAGCCCCAGAGCTGCCCCGAATTTGGGGGGAATTTCATTTCCAGGGAGCCTGGAGCACATCCCAGAGTGAGATCTGAGGGGGTTCAGCCCCAGAGCTGCCCCGAATTTGGGGGAATTCTCATGTCCTGGGAGCCTGGGGCACACCCAGGGTTTGTTTGTCTGCTGACAAATCCCAAAGGGAGATCTGGAGGGGTTCAGCCCCGGAGCTGCCCCGAATTTGGGGGGAATTCTCATTTCCTGGGAGCCTGGGGCACATCCAGGGTTTGCTGACAGATCCCAGAGGGAGATTTGAGGGGGTTCAGCCCCAGGGTTGCCCCGAATTTGGGGGGAATTCTCATTTCCTGGGAGCCTGGGGCACATCCAGGGTTTGCTGACAGATCCCAGAGGGAGATCTGGAGGGGGTTCAGCCCCAGAGCTGCCCCAAATTTGGGGGAATTCTTGAACCCCAGGATCCCCCACCCAAGGATTGGGGTCCCTCCTCTCCCCTCCCTGCAGAGCCCCCCCAAACCAGCCAGAGCCCTGAGGAACAACCATTGTCCGTTTTATTTTAATAAAGACAAAAAGGATTTGTGTTCTCCTGTTAAGGCAAGGATCTGCTGCTGCTGCTGCTGCTCGGCTCCAGGGGGCAGCTCTGATTATACATCAAAAAAAACCCCAAAAAAGCTAAATTACACCTCAAAACGAAAGGATTACATTTGAGAGACGATTCAGAATTAAAAAAACCAAACCAAAAAATTAATTCCGTGCGGTTTTCCTCCCGATTCCCCCGTCCTGAGTCCAGTTCCACACCAGATTTTGAGGTACGAGACAATAAATTAAAAGTTCGCTTTCCAACGGCTGTGAGGGGGGGAATCGACCTCAATGCGACGTCTTCTTCACCCCCTTCCCGAATTTGGCATCGAGTCCGAGGCCTGCCAGGAGACAAAACACCAGGTTGGGGCTCTGCAAAGCAGGAATTTTGGGAAAAAAAAATCCCCCCCAGATTTACCCAGGGAATGAGCTGGGTAAAAAAAAAAAATACACCCAGCTGAAATTTCACCCAGTAAAAGAAAAATGTCTGTTCCATAAAATAATAATAAAAAATATCCTTTACCTTTAAAGTGATTTCTCTTTAAAATAAAGATAATCCATGTTAAAGATAGTCCATGTAATCTTTAAAATAAAGATAATCCACAAAATATCCGTGTGCAGCTTAAGGAAGCTGCCAGAAAAAAAACTTCACAAGGTGTTTTCCCAGGCAGCTGTTTTTATAGCAATTAACCCCCACAGGGGAAAGGACCCAAGTGACCCCGGTGGCTCCCTGCAGAGCACCCCGGTGGGTTTGGGGAGCTCCCAGGGCCCCCCAGACTCACCCAGGAACACCAGGACGGTGCCCACCCACTGCAGGGGGCTGATGGGGTTGGCGAAGAGCACCACGGAGGCCAGGATGGTGAAGAACTTGCGGGTGGTGGTGATGATGGAGCAGGTCAGCGGCCCGAAGTACACCACGGTCATGAAGATGAAGCTCTGCCCCGAGAGAGAGCAGTGTCATTGTCACTGTCATTGTCACTGTCACTGACATTGTCATTGTCACTGACATTGTCATTGTCATTATTGTCATTGTCATTGTCATTGTCACTGTCACTGTCATTGTCACTGACACTGTCATTGTCATTGTCACTGTCATTGTCACTGTCACTGTCATTGTCACTGTCATTGTCACTGTCACTGTCACTGTCATTGACATTGTCACTGTCATTGTCACTGTCATTGTAATTGTCACTGTCACTGTCATTGTCACTGACATTGTCACTGTCACTGTCATTGTCACTGTCATTGTCATTGTCACTGTCACTGTCACTGCCACTGTCACTGCCATTGTCATTGTCACTGTCATTGTCACTGTCACTGTCATTGTCACTGTCACTGTCACTGACACTGTCACTGCTCCCCCCTCAGATCCTGGGGATCTGTTGGAGCCCTGGCTGTAGCTCTGTGATGTTTGGGTTTCTCTGAAGCTTTTTTCCCAGACACTGCTCTGTCAACAGGAGACACGTTTTCCTGACCCTGCCCTATGTTCGTGTTCCTGTCCCTGGGAGGGATTTCTTCTTGATGTCCCTCTGACTTGAGCAATGCAGCTGAAGAAGTTTGTTTTTCTTCTAACCCAGCAAACCCAACCCAAAAAACCCAAAATCCAACCCAAAACACTCAACCCTCAATGTGACCCAACAAATCCAAAAACCCCAACCCACCAAAGCCACCCATCCCAACCCAACCCTAACCCATGTTCACATTCCTTGCCCTAGGAGGAACTTCTCTTGATGTCTGACTTGACCAATGTAGTTAAAAGAAGTTTTTCTTTCTTCTAACCCAGCAAACCCAACCCCAAAAACCCAAAATCCAACCAAAAACCCAACCCAAAAAACTCAACCCTCAACATAACCCAACAAATCCAAAAACCCCAACCCACCAAAGCCAACCAACCCAACTCTAACCCCAACCTAACCCCAACCCCATAACCCAACCCCAACCTATGTTCACATTCCTTTCCCTAGGAGGGACTTCTTGATGTCCCTCTGGCTTGACCAATGTGGTCCAAGAAGTTTGTTTTTCTTCTAACCCAGCAAACCCAACCCCAAAAAACCCAAAATCCAACCAAAAACCCAACCCTCAACGTAACCCAACAAACCCAAAAACCCAAACCCACCCAACCCAACCCTCCCCATAACCTAACCCTAACCCATGTTCACATTCCTTTCCCTAGGAGGGATCTTCTCTTGATGTCCCTCTGACTTGACCAATGTGACTGAAGAAGTTTGTCTTTCTTCCCCCCCTTGGGTGGGTTCTCTGTAAATGTCCTGGGTTGTGGAGCCAGGGGTGTGGATTCTATTTCATCTGTTAAAAGCAGCTGGGGAGATGTTTTTTTTCTTTATCTCTTGTAACTCTGGGAGAAGAGGGGGCAGATGCCTTCGATAATGGGCCAGCTGATAAACCAGGTGGGGCAGTGTTTGTTATCTCTGTCACCCCTCTCCTCCCTCCAGGGGGGTATTTTCTGCTGATGGACCATGAAGGCTCACCAAGGGCAGGACACATTCCATTGGGAGATGCTCCACCCAGTGTAGGAGCCAACCATTCCCACCTGGATAAAAACCGAGATGCAGGAGCACAAGAGATCTGGTTCCACCAGATTCCTGGAGGAAGACTGGACCCTTCTCACCATCCCTGGACCCTTCTCACCATCCCTGGACCCTTCTCACCATCCCTGGACCCTTCTCACCATCCCTGGACCCTTCTCACCATCCCTGGACCCTTCTCACCACCCCTGGACCCTTCTCACCACCCCTGGACCCTTCTCACCATCCCTGGACCCTTCTCACCACCCCTGGGCCCTTCTCACCACCACTGGGCCCCTCTCACCATCACTGGGCCCTTCTCACCATCCCTGGACCCTTCTCATCATCACTGGACCCTCCTCACCACCCCTGGACCCTTCTCACCATCCCTGGACCCCTTCTCACCATCCCTGGGCCCTTCTCATCATCCCTGGACCCTCCTCACCACCCCTGGACCCTTCTCACCATCCCTGGACCCTCCTCACCACCCCTGGACCCTTCTCACCATCCCTGGACCCCTTCTCACCATCCCTGGGCCCTTCTCATCATCACTGGACCCTCCTCACCACCCCTGGACCCCTCTCACCACCCCTGGACCCTTCTCACCACCCCTGGGCCCTTCTCACCACCCCTGGGCCCTTCTCACCATCCCCGGACCCTTCTCACCATCCCTGGACCCTTCTCACCATCCCTGGACCCTTCTCACCACCCCTGGACCCTTCTCACCATCCCTGGGCCCTTCTCACCATCCCTGGACCCTTCTCACCATCCCTGGACCCTTCTCACCACCCCTGGACCCTGGTTCTCCAGGATCATCTCTGCCCCACCAGAACCACCTCTGCCACTCCAGGAGGACTCACTTTTGGGCTGCTCCCAACCCCCTGACCCACAGGGTGTCAGCTTGTGTCGTTCCATTTATTTTATTTTACCTTTTTTTTCCTCTTTTCTCCTATTAAATCGTATCTCTGACTGGGAGTCTCACTGGTTTTGCTTTCAAACCGGCACAGAGACAGCACCAGAGATAAGAATTTATAAATTCTGAGTCCAAACATGAAGCCCATCTCTCGAGCAGTTAATCCCAGTTTTAACAGAAAAAAGCAGAAATTCCTGGGTTGAAGTGGCTTCTTACAGGATCCTGGCACGGGCTGGGCCTTGAAGCTCATCCAGGGCCACCTTCCCCAATCCCAGGTGGCTCCAACCCAGCCCAGTTCCCTGGGAATCCCATCCCATCCCAGCCCAAACCCACCTGGCCCAGGGCGCTGGTGAGGCCGAAGAGGAGGATGTTGGAGATGATGCTGGGATAACGCTCCGTGAAACTCAGGAACTCCCAGAGCTCCCCCGTGAACAGGATCCCTGCAAAACAGCCAAAAAACAGGGAGTGAACCCCACAAACAGCAGCAGGGGAAGAGATTCCGCCCTCCTGGTTAATTAATGAAAGGAAGGTCGTTAATTGGGGATCAAACTCCAACAGAGCGGCGCCCGGCAATTCCTCAGGAGCGCTGCTGCCAACAATTCCTGCAAGGGGTTGGGCTGGAAGGGACCTCACAGCTCCTGCAGGGCCATGGGAAGGGGCTGATCCCAGCCCTCCTGGGCTCCAGGTTCTATTCCCACCCTTCCTGGGCTCCAGCTCCTGCAGGGCCATGGGCAGGGGGTGCTCCAAACCCTCCGGGGTTCCAGATCCTGGTCCAAACTCTCCTGGGCCCCAGGTTCTGCTCCCAACCCTCCTGGGCTCCAGCTCCAGCAGGGCCATGGGCAGGGGGTGCTCCAAACCCTTCCTGGGCTCCAGGTTCTGCTCCCACCCTTCCTGGGGTCCAGATCTTGCAGGGCCATGGACAGGGGCTCATCCCAGCCCTCCTGGGTTCCAGGTTCTGCTCCAAACCCTCCTGGGCTCCAGCAGGGCCATGGGCAGGTTCTCCTCCAAGCCCTCCTAGGTTCTAGGTTCTGCCCCCAGCCCTCCTGGGCCCCAGGTTCTGTTCCCACCCTTCCTGGGCTCCAGATCCTGCAGGGCCATGGGCAGGTTCTGCTCCAAGCCCTCCTGGACTCCAGGTTCTGCTCCCAACCCTTCCTGGGCTCTAGCAGGGCCATGGGCAGGAGCTGCTCCAGCCCTCCTGGGCCCCAGGTTCTGCTCCCTCCTGGGCTCCAGATCCTGGTCCCAGCTCTCCTGGACTCCAGGTGCTGCCCCCAGCCCTCCTGGGCTCCAGATCCTGCAGGACCATGGGCAGGGGGTGCTCCAAACCCTCCTGGGCTCCAGGTTCTGCTCCCAACCCTTCCTGGGCTCTAGCAGGGCCATGGGCAGGAGCTGCTCCAGCCCTCCTGGGCCCCAGGTTCTGCTCCCTCCTGGGCTCCAGATCCTGGTCCCAGCTCTCCTGGACTCCAGGTGCTGCCCCCAGCCCTCCTGGGCTCCAGATCCTGCAGGACCATGGGCAGGGGGTGCTCCAAACCCTCCTGGGCTCCAGGTTCTGCTCCCACCCTTCCTGGGGTCCAGATCTTGCAGGGCCATGGGCAGGGGCTGCTCCAAGCCCTCCTGGGCCCCAGGTTCTGCTCCCAGCCCTCCTGGGCTCCAGGTTCTGCAGGGCCATGGGCAGGTTCTCCTCCAAGCCCTCCTAGGTTCCAGGTTCTGCCCCCAGCCCTCCTGGGCCCCAGGTTCTGTTCCCACCCTTCCTGGGCTCCAGGTTCTGCAGGGCCATGGGCAGGGGCTGCTCCAGCTCTCCTGGGCTCCAGGTGCTGCTCCCACCCTTCCTGGGCTCCAGGTGCTCCAAACCCTCCTGGGCTCCAGGTTCTATTCCCACCCTTCCTGGGCTCCAGGTTCTGTAGGGCCATGGGCAGGTTCTGCTCCAAACCCTCCTGGGTTCCAGATCCTGGTCCCAGCCCTCCTGGGCCCCAGGTTCTGCAGGGCCATGGGCAGGGGCTGCTCCAAACCCTCCTGGGTTCCAGATCCTGCTCCAAACCCTCCTGGGTTCCAGATCCTGCTCCAAACCCTCCTGGGCTCCAGGTTCTGCAGGGCCATGGGCAGATTCTCCTCCAAGCCCTCCTGGGTTCTAGGTTCTGCCCCCAGCCCTCCTGGGCTCCAGGTTCTGCCCCCAGCCCTCCTGGGCCCCAGGTTCTGCCCCCAGCCCTCCTGGGGTCCAGGTGCTGCTCCCACCCTTCCTGGGCTCCAGCAGGGCCATGGGCAGGGGGTGCTCCAAACCCTCCTGGGTTCCAGATCCTGGTCCCAGTCCTCCTGGGCTCCAGGTTCTGCAGGGCCATGGGCAGGTTCTCCTCCAAGCCCTCCTAGGTTCTAGGTTCTGCCCCCAGCCCTCCTGGGCCTCAGGTTCTGCTCCCAGCCCTCCTGGGCCCCAGGTGCTACTCTGACCCTTCCTGGGTTCCAGATCCTGGTCCCAGCCCTCCTGGGCTCCAGGTTCTGCTCCCACCCTTCCTGGGCTCCAGGTTCTGTAGGGCCATGGGCAGGGGGTGCTCCAAACCCTCCTGGGTTCCAGATCCTGGTCCCAGTCCTCCTGGGCTCCAGCAGGGCCATGGGCAGGTTCTCCTCCAAGCCCTCCTAGGTTCCAGGTTCTGCTCCCACCCTTCCTGGGCTCCAGGTTCTGCAGGGCCATGGGCAGGTTCTCCTCCCAGCCCTCCTGGACTCCAGGTGCTACTCTGACCCTTCCTGGGTTCCAGATCCTGCTCCAAACCCTCCTGGGCTCCAGGTTCTGCAGGGCCATGGGCAGGTTCTGCTCCCAGCTGGAGCTCTGGGACACCCAGGGGGTGGCAGGGCTGGGCCAGGAAGGAACAGAACAAACAGAAACCCCCCAACAAAACTCAGCCCCAGAGCCTCAGCCCGGGCTCCTCACCTGCCCCCAGGAAGAGCGTGGACCAGAGGTTGACGTTGAGCATCATGTGGTTGGAGCCGGTCTGGTAGTGAGCCCTCATGTGGTCCTGGGACACCCCCGTGAGCCCGTCCAGGGTCAGAGACAGCAGCTGGGGACAGACACACGGACAGGGGACGGACGGACAGGGGCACGGGGGTCATCCCAGGTCAGGGCTGAATCCCAGCTGAGAGCCTGGAGCTCAGCCCAGGGGAGGAGTAAACCCCACCTGAGTGCCAGGATTTACCAAATCCCACCCGAGTGCCAGGATTTATCCCACAAATAAATCCCACCTGAATCACAGGATTTACCAAGCAAATCCCACCTGAATCCCAGGATTTATCCCACAAATAAACCTCACCTGAATCCCAGGATTTACCCCACAAATAAATCCCACCTGAATCCCAGGATTTACCAGCAAATCCCACCTGAATCCCAGGATTTATCCCCAGCATCAAATCCCACCTGAATCCCAGGATTTACCCCACAACCTGAATCCCAGGATTTACCAGCAAATCCCACCCGAATCCCAGGATTTACCCCACAAACCCCACCTGGGGCTCCTCCCAGCCGTCCCCCCCATCCCCTTTAGGGGGTCCCCAGCGCTCACCAGCAGCAGCTCCCCGTAGCCAAAGATGTGCTCGGTGTCCCCTGCCCCTTTCTTGGGCTTGTAGAGGAACAGGGCCACCCCTGCCACGATCAGCAGCACGCACAGGTACTTGGCTGGGGGGTACCTCTTCCTCAGCAGGGTCACCCCCAGCAGCATCACTGCAAGGGGAGAGGTCAAAAAACTGCCCCTAAAATCCATCACAGGACTTAAATCCCAAAAAATTCACCCCCAGCAGCGTCACTGCAAGGGGAGAGGTCAAAAACTGTCCCTAAAATCCATCACAGGACTTAAATCCCAAAAAATTCACCCCCAGCAGCGTCACTGCAAGGGGAGAGGTCAAAAACTGCCCCTAAATCCACCCATGGGAGTTAAATCCCTAAAAATTCAGCCTCAGGAGCATCACTGCAAGAGGAGAGGTCAGAAACTGTCCCTAAAATCTGCTCACAGGAGTGAAATCCCTGAAAATTCAGCCTCAGGAGCGCCATTGCAAGAGGGGAGGTCAAAAAACTGCCCCTAAAATCTGCTCAGAGGGGTTAAATCCCTAAAAATTCACCCTCAGCAGCATCAGCGGAAGAAGAAAGGTCAAAAACTGCTCCTAAAATCTGCTCACAGGGGTTAAATCCCAAAAAATTCACCCCCAGCAGCATCACTGCAAGGGGAGAGGTCAAAAAACTGCCCCTAAATCCATCTCAGGAGTTAAATCCCTAAAAATTCACCCCCAGGAGCATCAGTGCAAGAAGAGAGCTCAAAAACTGCTCCTAAATCCATCTCAGAAATTAAATCCCTAAAATTTCACCCTCAGGAGCATCACTGCAAGAGGGGAGGTCAAAAAACTGCCTCTAAAATCTGCTCACAGGGGTTAAATCCCTAAAATTTCAGCCTCAGCAGCACCACTGCAAGGAGAGGGGTCAAAAACTGCCTCTAAAATCTGCTCGCAGGGGTTAAATCCCTAAAATTTCACCCCCAGCAGCACCAGTGCAAGAGAGGAGGTCAAAAACTGTCCCTAAAATCTGCTCAGAGGGGTTAAATCCCTAAAATTTCACCTTCAGGAGCATCAGTGCAAGAAGAGAGATCAAAAACTGCTCCTAAAATCTGCTCACAGGGGTTGAATCCCTAAAAATTCAGCCTCAGGAGCATCAGTGCAAGAGGAGAGGTCGAAGAACTGCTCCTAAATCTACCCATGGGAGTTAGAACCCTAAAAATTCACCCCCAGCAGCATCACTGCAAGAAGAGAAGTCAAAAACTGTCCCTAAAATCTGCTCACAGGGGTTCAATCCCTCTGAAGTCGTTCCCAAACCGTGGCTGGGGACAAAGAACATCCCAAACTGACCCCAAAGCCACAACAAACCCATAAAAAACCCGGGAATTCTCTCACCTGGGATGGGTTTACAGGACTTGCCCAGCACCTGGGAAGGGAAGGTGGGTGTCAGTGACTCCCCCACCCCAAAAGCAGCCCCAAACACCCCCCAAAATGAGAGTCAGTGGGGGGGCTCAGCCCCACTGATCCCCCCCAATTCCCAATTCCCAAAACCCCAAATGGGGGCTCAGCCCCACTGATCCCCCCAATTCCCAATTCCCAAAATCCCAATGGGGGCTCAGCCCCACTGATCCCCCCAATTCCCAAATCCCAATTCCCAATGGGGGCTCAGCCCCACTGATCCCCCCAATTCCCCAAATGGGGGCTCAGCCCCACTGATCCCCCCAATTCCCAATTCCCAAACCCATTCCCAGGGGGTTTCTGTCCCTTGGCTGAGCTCAGCCCCTCCCAGCACCCTCTGAGGGACCCCCAGACAGCGAGAGGCAGGAGAAGTGTCCCCAAAGTCCCCTCAGTGTCACACCCGGTGTCCCCAGTGTCCCCTCAGTGACACAGCCAGGGTCACAACTAGGGTCACCCATGTCCCCCCAATGTCCACTCAGTGTCACAGCCAGTGTCCCCAGGGTCCCCTCAGTGTCCCCCCCATGTCCCCCATATCCCCTCAGTGTCACACCCTGTGTCCCCCGTGTCCCCCCAGTGTCACAGCCAGTGTCCTCAATGTCCCCTCAGTGTCACAGCCCGTGTCCCCTCAGTGTCCCCTCAGTGTCACAGCCCATGTCCCCCCAATGTCCCCTCAGTGTCACAGCCAGGGTCCCCCATGACCCCCCAGTCACAGCCAGGGTCACAACTAGGGTCACCCAATGTCCCCTCAGTGTCACACCTGGTGTCTCCAGTGTCCCCTCAGTGTCCCGCCAGTGTCACAGCCAGGATCCCCTCAGTGTCACAGCCAGTGTCCCCCCCGTGTCCCCTCAGTGTCACAGCCAGTGTCCCCTCAGTGTCACAGCCAGTGTCCCCCCCGTGTCCCCTCAGTGTCACAGCCAGGGTCCCCCCCGTGTCCCCTCAGTGTCACAGCCAGGGTCCCCCCAATGTCCCCTCAGGGTCACAGCCAGTGTCTCCCATGACCCCTCAGTCACAGCCAGGGTCACAACTAGGGTCACCCAATGTCCCCTCAGTGTCACAGCCCATGTCCCCAATGTCCCCTCAGTGTCACAGCCCATGTCCCCCCAATGTCCCCTCAGTGTCACAGCCAGGGTCCTCTGAGTGTCCCCTCAGTGTCACAGCCCATGTCCCCCATATCCCCTCAGTGTCACACCCTGTGTCCCCTGTGTCCCCCCAGTGTCACAGCCAGTGTCCCCCCCGTGTTCCCCGGTGTCCTCCGTGTCCCCTCAGTGTCCCAGCCCATGTCCCCCATATCCCCTCAGTGTCACAACCCATGTCCCCAATGTCCCCCCTGTGTCCCCTCAGTGTCACACCCTGTGTCCCCCGTGTCCCCTCAGTGTCACACCCTGTGTCCCCCGTGTCCCCCCAGTGTCACAGCTAGTGTCCCCCCCGTGTCCCCTCAGTGTCACAGCCAGGGTCCCCTCAGGGTCACAGCCAGGGTCACAACTAGGGTCACCCAGTGTCCCCTCAGTGTCACAGCCCAGGTCCCCCATATCCCCTCAGTGTCACAACCCATGTCCCCAATGTCCCCCAGTGTCCCCTCAGTGTCCCCCAGTGTCCCCTCAGTGTCCCCCCCGTGTCCCCTCAGTGTCACAGCCAGGGTCCGCTCAGGGTCACAGCCAGGGTCCCCCCTGTGTCCCCTCAGTGTCACACCCTGTGTCCCCTCAGTGTCCCCCCAGTGTCCCCCCCGTGTCCCCTCAGTGCCACACCCGGTGGCCCCCGTGTCCCCCCAAGTGTCCCCTCAGTATCACAGCCAGGGTCCCCTCAGTGTCCCCCGTGTCCCCCATGTCCCCCCGGTGTCCCCCCGTGTCCCCGGTGTCCCCCCCGTACCTGTGTGGGGTAGCTGACGAACTGCAGCGCCGAGTTGCTGGACACCATGGCACCCAGGTAGGACAGCGAGCAGGCCCCGTAGAGCCAGCCCCGCGTCCGGTCCGGGCGGGAGGCGTCCACCAGGCGGATCACTGCGGGGACAGCGACAGCGACAGTCACCGGGACAGCCACGGGGACCGGGAAACAGCCACGGGGACCGGGACACAGCGACAGGGACCGGGAAACAGCGACAGCGGCCCCGCTCCCCCCGCACTCACGGAGCTTGGCGAAGGCGGCGTTGATCACGCACTGGATGAACACCAGCGTCAGCGCGAACTTGAACTTCTCCTGCTTGGCTCCCTCCCCGTAGCGACCGCGGGTGCTGCGGGACAGGCACCGGTGGTGACACCGGGGACAGGCACCGGTGACACCGGGGACAGCCACCGGGACAAAACCCAGGGCACGGGGAAAGAGCGGCGCGCCCCGGCCGGTTCGGGCTGCCCGGATCTCTCCTTTCCCGAGCCCCCTCATCCCCCGGTGTCCCCGTGTCGCCATCCCCCGGTTGTCCCCCGGTGTCCCCTCAGCGCCCCCCCCGCCCCGCCGGGTTCCCGGTGTGTGTTCCCGCCGCGGCGCCCCTCACATGCTCTCCTGCAGGATGCCGTAGTAGAAGTAGCAGGCGAAGACTCCGAGGAAGCAGACGGGCAGGCGGAGGCGCTCGGGCAGCCCCGCGGCTCCCATGGTGGTGGTGGCGGCGGCGGGGCCGCTCAGCGCGGGCGGCACCTCCAGCGCCACATCCCGCGGCGACCCGGGCGGCCTCATCGGCCCCGCCGCGCCCGCGCCGCCCCGCGCCGCCTAACGCGCTGCCGGATCTGCCGCGGGAGGAAAAACGGGCGAGGAGCGCTGGGGAAAGCGCGGAGAAGAGCGGAGGCTCCGCGCAGCGATTACCGGACCCTCCCTGGGGCTGCGCTCGCCGCGGTTCGGCAGCGACGGGATCGGCGGTGCGCGGCGCGGTGCAGGCGGTGCCAAGGGCACCCCAGCTTTGGGGGCCTTCGAGATGCACGGCGCGCGCAGGGGCGCCTCCAGATGTGGAGCGCGGCGATTGGCTGCGCTGAGGGGGGGAGCACAGGAACAGGCTGTGATTGGTGAATCTGGCGGGGAGGTTCCGCCCACTCCCAGCGACGCCGGGCGGGGGCTTCCGGGGTCTTTCCGCCGGCCTGGGCCCGGCTCGGAGCCGGTGGGGCGGCCGTGCCAGGTCTGGCCGGGACCGGTTCCGCCCTTCCTAAAGCCTTTTCAGTCGCTCTCGCTGCACCAAGCAGCGCCTCTGGGAGGTTCCCGGCCTCGGCGGGGCCGGGGAGTAGCGAGTCAGGAAAGCACTTTGGCCAGGGAGGGACGAACCCCCTCCAGGGCACTTTGTCCTTCACAGTTCCTCTCGTCCTTACGGGAATTCCAACTCAATTCACAATCCCCGGGTTGCTTCCTGCCTGTCACATCCCACCCCCAGGGCACTGCTTTCCGTAGGCTCCAAAGAGGAGCTGTCGGTGCTGGAATTCTCAAGGCTTCACACCACCAGGGAGCTCTGGAAGCTCCTCCGCCCCAGCGCTGCACGGCCCCACCGCCGCCTCACCTCGGCCCTGCCCACACTCAACACGGCGGCCTCGGTAACGGGCGCACGGGCCTCGTGCCCTTATCAAAGATGGCGGCCGCCACAGCCGCCCCTGCCAAGGGCCCGCTGCCCGAACCAAAGATGGCGGCGCGCAGCTTCACAGCCGGCGGCGCCTGCCCGGCTCCAAGATGGCGCGCGGTCACGTGACCGGGGGGTGTGGGCCGCGTCCCGGCGGAAGCGTGAGGGACCGAGCAGGGAACGGCGGCGGGCGGCGGCGGGAGCGGGGCTGGCGCCGCCGGAGCAGACGTGCCGCAGGGCGGGGGACACGGCTGTCACCACGGAGTCCGCCAGCGCCAACACCGCGGCGGCCACCGCCGCTTCGCGGGCCGCGGGCGCTGGGGACCAGGCAACCTCGCTGCCCCCGCCCAGGATGCAGCGCAGGAAGGTGAGCGCGGCCGGGAAACCGGGGAGGCGGGCGGCGGGGAGATCGGTGAGCTCGGGCCGCTGCTTTCTACCCTTCCCCAGCCCCTCCGCTCCCTCTCCCGGATCTAAAACTGCGGAAAAAATAGCGGCCTTGAGCCCCCAGCGCCCGCCCCCCGCGCCTTCTGATTGGCTCGAGCAGGAGCAGCACCGCGCGCTGATTGGCCGCTCCGCCTGTCACTCATCACACCAAAGGCTACCGTTTCCCCTCCCCCGCGCCGGCAGTAGGGCCCGCCCCCTGCCGTTTCCGATTGAACACCCACTTGGAGAGCCGGCCGCCTATTGGACGGGTGTCCATGCAGGGCTGGCCGCTGATTGGCTCTCGGTGCTGTCCATCCTCGCCCCCTCGCGGGAGGGGGTCACCTCCCGCGCGAGCCTCGTTTCTCCCTTCCCCCATCGCGCCGCGGCCCCCCCCCCGTTTGTCGTTGCCGTGGGAGCAAGCCTCGCTCTGATTGGTCGCCGTCCGCCATCAATCACGCGCGGCGGGGCCCGCCTTTTTACTCCTCGAGCTGCCATTGGTGGCCCTCCCTTCTGATCCCGCCCCCGCGCGCTGTGATTGGCTGGGGTCGGCGCGGCTCCGCTGGGTGCAAAACAAAGCGGCGCGGGGCGCCCCCCCCCTCCCCTCATGGCGGCCGCGCTCCCCCCGTTCCCCTCACGGCCGCCGCCATTGCCGCCCCCTCACGGCCCTGCCCTCACGGGGGTCCCGCGGCCCCCCCGCCACCCCCAGATCCCCGCTGTCCCCTCACGGTGTTACCGTTTAACCGCTCCTGGGAATTTAGCACGAGCCTGGAATGAGGGGGAGGAAACAAAAATAAAGCTTGTAGGTTGAAGTATGACCAACTTAATAATGAGAAGTGAAATGCTGGAATAGTGTTAAATAACCGTGATAACAGGAAGAGAAAGGAGAAAAAAACAGCAATTGCTGACCGATGCCAGACCCCCTTCCCACATCCAGATCGCTCCCTCCCAACTCTGAGATAATTCCCAATAATTGCTCCAGTTTATATACTGGGAATGACACTGTGCTGTGGATGACACTTTGGCCAGTCCCAGTTTCTTTATTTGCAAACTCCTCACTGTCAGAGCAGGAGACACAAAAAGAAGGGGGGAAAAAAAGAATCCCTGACTCCGGATAAACCACACTGGAGCAGCTGGGAGGATGTGGAGAACACGAAACGCTCCTTTTTTTTTTTTTCTGTTTTCTTGACGCTAAAATATTTCAATGCCGCTGTGTGTCCTTGCAGAGGAACGCGGGCAGCAGCTCGGATGGGACGGAGGACTCGGATTTCTCCACGGACCCCGAGCACACGGACAGCTCTGAGAGCGATGGCACCTCGCGGAGGTCGGCCCGCGTCACCCGCTCCTCGGCCAGGCTCAGCCAGAGCTCCCAGGGTGAGGGAGAGGCTCCTCCAGCAACTCCTTAAACCGGGGAAAGGGTTCTGCCTTAAACTGGGGAAAGGCTCCTTCTTAAACCGGGGAAAATCTCCTCCTTAAACCAGGGAAAGACTTCTCTTTAAACTGGGGAAAATCTCCTCCTTAAACTGGGGAAAATCTCCTCCTTAAACTGGGGAAAATCTCCTCCTTAAACTGGGGAAAATCTGTTCCTTAAAATGGGGAAACTCTCCTCCTTAAACCTCCTTCCCCATGCTGTCCCCTCGATGTCCCCTCAGTGTCCCCACACTGTCCCCGCACTGTCCCCTCAGTGTCCCCGCGCTATCCCCTCAGTGTCCCCTCACTGTCCCCTCACTGTCCCTGCAGTGTCCCCACACCGTCCCTGCAGTGTTCCCGCACTGTCTCTGTGCTGTCCCCTCACTGTCCCCGTGCTGTCCCCGCGCTGTCCCCTCACTATCCCCTCACTATCCCCTCACTGTCCCCTCACTGTCCCCTCAGTGTCCCCGCGCTGTCCCCTCAGTGTCCCCTCAGTGTCCCCACACTGTCCCCTCAGTGTCCCCTCGCTGTCCCTGCAGTGTCCCCGCACTGTCCCCTCACTGTCCCCTCACTATCCCCTCACTGTCCCCTCACTGTCCCTGCAGTGTCCCCGTGCTATCCCCTCACTGTCCCCTCACTGTCCCCTCACTATCCCCTCACTGTCCCCTCACTGTCCCTGCACTGTCCCCATGCTGTCCCTGCACTGTCCCCTCACTGTCCCCATGCTGTCCCCTCACTATCCCCTCAGTGTCCCCTCACTGTCCCCTCACTGTCCTCTCAAGTGTCCCCGCACTATCCCCGCACTGTCCCCTCACTATCCCCTCACTGTCCCCTCAGTGTCCCCTCAGTGTCCCTTCAGTGTCCCCTCACTATCCCCGCACTGTCCCCTCACTATCCCCTCACTGTCCCCTCACTGTCCTCTCAAGTGTCCCCGCACTATCCCCGCACTATCCCCTCACTATCCCCTCACTGTCCCCTCACTGTCCCCTCACTATCCCCTCACTGTCCCCTCACTATCCCCTCACTGTCCCCTCACTGTCCCCTCACTGTCCCCTCACTATCCCCTCCCTGTCCCCACACTGTCCCCTCCCTGTCCCCTCCCTGTCCCCGGTGTAACGCTGCCTTTTCCCCCCGGCGCAGACTCCAGCCCGGTGCGGAGCGCTCCGTCCTTCGGGCCGGAGGAGCCGGCGTACTCCACGCGCAGGGTGACGCGCAGCCAGCAGCAGCCGGCCCCCGTCACCCCCAAGAAGTACCCGCTGCGGCAGACGCGCTCCTCGGGCTCCGAGACCGAGCAGGCCGTGGAGTTCTCGGACAGAGGTAGGAGCGATGGGGCACAGGTGTGGGAGGGGCAGGGGAACACCTGTGAGCAGGTGAAGGGTGCCTCAGGTGACACAGTGCTGTGGTGGGACAGTGCTGCCTGAGGCTGGCGTTGTTAGTATGGTATGGCTTTTTTAATGCATATACATTTACAATTATTATATATATATGTATTTATTTTGCATATATATGTATATATATGTATTTGTATATATATTTTGTATATATATATGGTATATATATGTGTGTGTGTACGTGTATATGTATATATATAGTATATGTGTGTGCATATATGTATATATATAATATATATGTGTATATATATATGTATATGTATATATATTGTACATGTATGTATACATATATGTATATATATTTTGTGTATATATGTGTGTATATATGTATATGTATACATATTGTGTATATATGTATGTATATATATGTATATGCATATAGATATTGTATATATACGTTTGTGTATATACATGTATATGTATATATGTATGTGTATATATATGTATATGTGTATATGTACATGTATATATATTGTATATGTATGTGTGTGTATATATATGTATATATATATTTTTGTGTATGTATGTGTGTATATATATGTATGTGCATATATATTGTATATATATGCGTGTATATATATATGTATTGTGTATATATGTGTATATATATGTATATATATTGCATATATGTGTATATATATGTATGTATGTATGTGTATATATACAATTATATAAATTTACAATTATTAACTAGAATTATTAAATACAATTATTTCAATATTATTTCTATTTTTTAAATTTAAAATTATTTAAAATTTAGAATTTCTCTGACAGACATAGGATTTCTGGGGCACAGGTGTCTGAGGGGCAGGGAAACACCTCTGCTCCCAGGTGTCTCTCTGTGGTGAGGAGAGGAGCTCCAGGAGCTTCTGCTCTCTGTGGTGAGGAGAGGAGCTCCAGGAGCTTCTGCTCTCTGTGGTGAGGAGAGGAGCTCGAGGAGCTTCTCCCTGTGTAGTGAAGAGAGGAGCTCATGGAGCTTCTGCTCTCTGTGGTGAAGAGAGGAGCTCGTGGAGCTTCTGCTCTCTGTGGTGAAAAGAGGAGCTCCTGGAGCTCTTTCCCCTCTGCGGTGAGGAGCTCATGGAGCTTCTCCCCATGTAGTGAAGAGAGGAGCTCACGGAGCTTTCCCCTCTGCGGTGAGGAGCTCACGGAGCTTTCCCCTCTGCGGTGAGGAGCTCGTGGAGCTTTCCCCTCTGCGGTGAGGAGCTCACGGAGCTTTCCCCTCTGCGGTGAGGAGCTCGTGGAGCTTTCCCCTCTGCGGTGAGGAGCTCACGGAGCTTTCCCCCGTGCCTGTCCCCTCCCGCAGACACCAAGAACGCGGCGGACCAGGACGAGTCCCCTCCCCGCACGCCGACGGGGAACGCGCCCTCCTCCGAGTCGGACATCGACATCTCCAGCCCCAACGTGTCCCACGACGAGAGCATCGCTAAGGACATGTCCATGAAGGACTCGGGCAGCGACCTGTCCCACCGGCCCAAGCGCCGCCGCTTCCACGAGAGCTACAACTTCAACATGAAGTGTCCCACCCCTGGCTGCAACTCCCTGGGTAAGCACAGCTCCTTCAACCAACCCATCTGGGAGGATTTTGGAGGCTTTTCCCCATTTTGGGATGGTTTCTCACGGGTTTTGTTGTTTCTCTGACCCCCTGGTAGGACACCTGACCGGGAAGCACGAGCGTCATTTCTCCATCTCGGGTTGTCCTCTCTACCACAACCTCTCAGCAGACGAGTGCAAGGTGAACCTAAACCTTTTCACCTTCTGCTTTGGGATTTTTCCTCCTTCTCCTTTTGGGGGGTTTTTAGGATAAAGCCTTGTGAGCAGAAAGCAGTTCAAAGCTGTGGGCCACACCTGGGAGTCCTGGCAGTCACCTGGAAGGGAAGGGGGTGACAGGGGGTGGCTGTGAGGGTGACAGTGACAGGGGGTGGCTGCAGGGGTGACAGGAGGTGGCTGTAGGGGTGACAGGGGGTGGCTGTGGGGGTGACAGGGGGTGGCTGTGAGGGTGACAGGGGGTGGCTGTGGGGGTGACAGGAGGTGGCTGTGGGGTGACGGGGTGGCTGCAGGGGTGACAGGGGGTGGCTGTGAGGGCGACAGTGACAGGGGGTGGCTCTGGAGGTGACAGGAGGTGGCTGCAGCCCTGACCCAGGCGAGTTTTGGCCTCCAGGTGCGAGCTCAGAGCCGGGACAAGCAGATCGAGGAGCGGATGTTGGCCCACAGGCAGGATGACAACAACAGGCACGCCACCAGGCACCAGGTGAGCGCGGGGACAGCCTCAGCTGCCGGCCCCCAGCGCAGGGCTCAGAGCCTGAGCTCCCTTCTCCACATCCCTGAGGAGCTGCTGGGCCAACCCTGCCCCTGCCCAGCTGCCATTCCAGCTTCCTGTGTCCCTGAGGAGTTTGGAGCAGAGCTGCACCCTCGGGATGATCCTTTCCCAATGTTTGGATGTGCAGGGAGCAGGGGGGATTCCTGCAGGGTGACATTTCCCAGTCCCTGAGTCAGCTGGGTGCTGTTCCCAACATTCCAGGAGGAGCTCACCCCGTCCTGTGGGACTGGGAAGGGAAATTTCCTGCTTTGCATTCCCCCTGCTCGCAGCTGCAGTGTGCCCTGTGACTCAAAACCTCAGGGAATGGCAGCCAGGATGGGAATTCCTTGGGATGGGCAGGGAAGGGAGGGTGTTTGGAGCCTCTCAGGGTCTCACCCTGAGGTTTCTTTCAGGCCCCCACGGAGAGGCAGCTGCGCTACAAAGAGAAGGTGGCTGAGCTCAGGAAGAAGAGGAACTCGGGGCTGAGCAAGGAGCAGAAGGAGAAGTACATGGTAAAAAACAGGGATTTTTATCCTTCCATTCCCCACCCTGGATGGGGAGCACAGCCTGGCTCTCCCAGTCATCCTGGCTGGAAAAACTGCAGGATCCAGCACAGCTCAGCAGCCAAACCCTCCTGTCTTTTTGGCTTCCCAGGAGCACAGGCAAACCTATGGCAACACCAGGGAGCCTCTCCTGGAGAACCTGACCAGCGAGTACGACCTGGAGCTGTTCCGCAGGGCGCAGGCGCGCGCCTCCGAGGACCTGGTGAGCTCCAGGGGGGCAGCACGGGGGGCTCCAGGCCTTGGGGGGGCAGCACGGGGGGCTCCAGGCCTTGGGGGGGCAGCTGGAGCTCAGCTCTGACATCCCAGGGGTGCTCCCAGGGGACAATGACAGCGTTCTGCTTCCCTGTGACCACAAAAGCCACCCCGGCCTTAGCTTGCTGCTGCTGCTGAAGGTGCTGAGGAGCTTCCCAAAGCCACATCCCGTTCCAGAGAGGGATCAAAGGATCCTTTGATGCTGTCCTGGGATAGTTGGGGTAGCTGGGGCAGAGCCTTGGGCTGTGTCACGGAGCCACGGAAGGAACTGGGCTGGAAAAAGCCTCTGAGATCATCGAGTGCCACCCGTCACCTGACACCACCTTGTCACCGAGTGCCACATCCAGGTTTTTCTAAACACCTCTGGGGACGGTGGCACTTCCCTGGGCAGCCCCTTCCAATTGCCAATCCTTCTTTCTGGGCAGAAATTCCTCCTCGTGTGCAGCCTGAACCTGCCCTGGTACAGCCTGGAAACTTTTTGTTCCCTGGTTGCAGAGCCTGACCCCACCCTGGCTGTCACCCTCTTGTCAGGGGTTATGGAGGCAACCAGATCTGATCCTTTCCTGCAGGATAAACACCCCCAGCTCCCCCAGCTGCCCCTCACAGCACTTGTGTCCTGTCCCTGTGTGTCAGGAGAGGAGCAGGGAGCAGCCAGGAGCTGTAGGGATTTAACAAAAAGATGAATTCAGAAGACTCAAAACAGATTTCCTCCAGGAAAACAAACCCCCAATCCTCCTCCAGCTGCAGGAGCTCAGGACTTCAGGACAGCTAATTAATATGATTAAGCAGAAGCTGTTAATTGTTTACATTGAGCCATATTTTACATTCTAGAGCTGCTGTTCATGTGCCTCTATCTTGTCCACACACTCAGCGTGCACTTTCCAGGAAATATGATTGGTTCCAGTCCAGTGTTTCTTGGCCCTCCTTTATCTAATCCTTGCAGCCTTGGTGTTCTGTTTCTCAGCTCCTTCTTTTTCTTCTTTTAGAACAGTTTATGTCTTTGTAACTGTCTTGGTTTGGAAAGGCAGGGATCTGCCAGGCAAAGCTGGAGTTTCCCTTGGAATGGAGAATGTAAAACCCTCACTCCCACCAAATTATAATTTTGCAATTCAGGGGCTTTCAGGCAAAGATTTGGGAATAGGAATAACAGTTCTGTACTGGGAATGTTAACAATACAAATGTAGAAAAACAAAATCACCCAACCAAACCAGCAAACAAACAAAACAACAATTTTGGAGAACCCTGACAGAGTCAGGAGAGAAGGTCAGGGCGTTGGGAGCAGCCCAAAAGTGAGTCCTCCTGGAGTGGCAGAGGTGGTTCTGGTGGGGCAGAGATGATCCTGGAGAACCAGGGTCCAGGGGTGGTGAGAAGGGTCCAGTGATGGTGAGGAGGGTCCAGGGGTGGTGAGAAGGGTCCAGTGATGGTGAGGAGGGTCCAGAGATGGTGAGAAGGGCCCAGGGATGGTGAGAAGGGTCCAGGGATGGTGAGGAGGGCCCAGTGATGGTCAGAAGGGTCCAGGGATGGTGAGGAGGGTCCAGAGATGGTGAGAAGGGTCCAGGGATGGTCAGAAGGGTCCAGTGATGGTGAGAAGGGTCCAGGGATGGTGAGAAGGGCCCAGGGGTGGTGAGAAGGGTCCAGGGATGGTGAGGAGGGCCCAGTGATGGTCAGAAGGGTCCAGGGATGGTGAGAAGGGTCCAGAGATGGTGAGAAGGGTCCAGGGATGGTGAGAAGGGCCCAGTGATGGTGAGAAGGGCCCAGGGATGGTGAGAAGGGTCCAGTGATGGTCAGAAGGGTCCAGGGATGGTGAGAAGGGTCCAGGGATGGTGAGAAGGGTCCAGGGATGGTCAGAAGGGTCCAGGGATGGTGAGAAGGGTCCAGGGATGGTGAGAAGGGCCCAGGGGTGGTGAGAAGGGTCCAGTGATGGTGAGAAGGGCCCAGGGATGGTGAGAAGGCTCCAGGGGTGGTGAGAAGGTCCAGTCTTCCTCCAGGAATCGGGTGAAGCCGGATCCCTTTGTGTTCCTGTGTCTCAGTTTTATCCAGGTGGGAATGGTTGGCTCCCCGCACTGGGTGGAGCATCTCCCACTGGGATGATGGAATGTGGATGTTCTGCTTTGGGGATCTGTGCTTTTAGTGGTCCATCAGCAGAAAATACCCCCCTGGAGGAAGGACAGAGGTGAAAGAGATAAGAAACACTGCCCCACCTGGTTTTATCAGCTGGCCCCTTATCAGAAGGCATCTGCCCCCTCTTCTCCCAGAGTTACAACAGGAAAAACATCTCCCCAACTGCTTTCAGCAGATGAAACAGAACCCACATTTTTGCTCCCACAACCCAAAACAATCACCTTGAGGAATTCCAGAGCGTTCTGATAACAACTGAGGAGGGTTTGTCTGGAACACCCCGAGCTGTCCCAACACACCCAGCTGCTTTGAGTTTTAAATCTCTGGCTCTGCCCTGACCCTCTGCCTTTTCCCAAACCCCACCACCCCTGGGGCAGGAGAAGCTGAGGCTGCAGGGGCAGATCACCGAGGGCAGCAACATGATCAAGACCATCGCCTTCGGGCGCTACGAGCTGGACACGTGGTACCACTCGCCCTACCCCGAGGAGTACGCGCGCCTGGGCCGCCTCTACATGTGCGAGTTCTGCCTCAAGTACATGAAGAGCCAGACCATCCTGCGCAGGCACATGGTGAGGGAGGGGCTGGGGAGGGGCTGGGGAGGGCTCATTCCTGCTGGGAATCTTGTTCTGATACCAGAGAGGGGCTCATTCCTGCTGGGAATGCTGCTGTGGGAGCAGAGAGGGGTTCATTCCTGCTGGGAATGCTGCTGAGGAGCTGGGAAAGGCTCAGCCCTGCTGGGAATGCTGCTGAGGGGCTGGGAAAGGCTCAGCCCTGCTGGGAATCCTGTTCTGGCACCAGAGAGGGGCTCAGCCCCGGTGGGAATGCTGCTGAGGAGCTGGGGAGGGGTTCATTCCTGCTGGGAATGCTGCTCTGGGAGCAGAGAGGGGCTCATTCCTGCTGGGAATCCTGTTCTGGTACCACAGAGGGGTTTATTCCCTTTGGGAATCCTGTTCTGGTGCCAGAGAGGGGTTCATTCCCTCTGGGAATGCTGCTGAGCGGCTGGGGAGGGCTCATTCCTGCTGGAAATGCTGCTGTGGGAGCAGAGAGGGGTTTATTCCTGCTGGGAATCCTGTTCTGGTACCAGAGAGGGGCTCATTCCCTCTGGGAATGCTGCTCTGGGAGCAGAGAGGGGTTCATTCCCTCTGGGAATGCTGCTGTGGGAGCAGACAGGGCTCTTTCCCTCTGGAAATTCTGTTCTGGCACCAGGCAGGGGCTCATTCCCTCTGGGAATGCCGCTGTGAGACCAGAGAACTCCTTCCCTCTGGGGACTCCCTGGCTCTGACCCCCAGGGTTGCCCAGCCAGGCTCATTCCCAGCTGGAAAGGCCAGGCTGTGGGTTCCTGTCCCCCCGAGCAGGGTGACAGCCCTGTCACCTGTGTGTCTGTGTCCCTGTCACACAGGCCAAGTGCGTCTGGAAGCACCCGCCGGGCGACGAGATCTACCGCAAGGGCTCCATCTCCGTCTTCGAGGTGGACGGCAAGAAGAACAAGGTGAGGGGGGCAGGCTGGGCCGGGCCCCGCTCACACAGGGGCTGCTGCAGCCTGGGGAGGGCTCATTCCCGCTGGGAATGCTGCTGAGGGGCTGGGGAGGGGCTCATTCCCGCTGGGAATGCTGCTCTGGGAGCAGAGAGGGGTTTATTCCCTCTGGGAATGCTGTTCTGGTACCAGAGAGGGGTTCATTCCCGCTGGGAATGCTGCTGTGGGAGCAGAGAGGGGTTTATTCCCTCTGGGAATGCTGCTGTGGGAGCAGAGAGGGGTTCATTCCCGCTGGGAATGCTGCTGAGGGGCTGGGGAGGGGCTCATTGCCTCTGGGAATGCTGCTGTGGGAGCAGAGAGGGGTTTATTCCCTCTGGGAATGCTGCTGAGGGGCTGGGGAGGGCTCAGCCCCACTGGGAATCCTGTTCTGGTACCAGAGAGGGGTTCATTCCTGCTGGGAATGCTGCTGTGGGGTTGGGGAGGGCTCAGCCCTGCTGGGAATCCTGTTCTGGTGCCAGAGAGGGGCTCATTCCTGCTGGGAATGCTGCTCTGGCACTAGGCAGGGCTCTTTCCTTCTGGGAATCCTGTTCTGGTACCAGAGAGGGATTTATTCCCTCTGGGAATCCTGTTCTGGTACCACAGAGGGATTTATTCCCTCTGGGAATGCTGTTCTGGCACCAGAGAGGGGCTCATTCCTCACCCCATGGCCTCACCCATTCCCAGTTCCACCACTGGAATTGTTTTCCTGGCCCAGCTGCTCTGTTTCCCCATCGTTTCTCAGATGATTCTGAATTTTTTATTTTTATTTTTATTTTTATTTTTATTTTTCTGTCCTTTTCCTGGGGTGGTTTTGCCTGTAGTTACTGCCTGTCACATTTGGGTTTTCTGAAGTTCTTTCCCAAAGACAAAAACTGGCAAACAAGGATCATGCTTTCTCAACTCTCTCGTTTTTCACCTTTCTTTCCTAAAAAGGGGCTTTGCTTGTTGACCCCTTGGTGTGACCAATGGGTCAAAGGATCCCACCTCTTAGGTGGGCACGTAGAAAAATATAAAAATAAGTTTGGAGAATAAACCAGCTCCTTTTTAGAACATCAGCCTTCTGAACAAGACTCACATCTCTTCTTTTGTGTCCAACAGCAACACTTGCCCACATTTTGGGGGGACAGATGATCTCGCTGGAATCAATACCTGCATTTTTATTTTATTTTATTTTATTTTTTATTTTTTTTTTTCTTGTGTGCCCAGATCTACTGCCAGAACCTGTGTCTGCTGGCAAAGCTTTTCCTGGACCACAAAACCCTTTATTACGACGTGGAGCCTTTCCTCTTCTACGTCATGACAGAGGCTGACAACACCGGCTGCCACCTGATCGGGTATTTCTCCAAGGTCAGTGCAAAACATTCCCCACCTCTCTTGGCTTGGAAAGACAGGGATCTGCCAGGGAGAGCTGGAGTTTCCCTTGGAATGGAGAATGTAAACCCCTCATCCCCCTGCCAAATTTTAATTTTCCAATTCAAGGCTTTCAGGCAAAGATTTGGGAGTAGGAATAACAATTCTTTACAATATTAACAATACAAATGGAGTAGAAAAAACAAAACCACCCAACCAAACCAGCAAACAAACAAAACAACAATTTTGGAGAACCCTGACAGAGTCAGGAGGGAAGCTCAGGGCATTGGGAGCAGTTCCAAAGTGAGTCCTCCTGGAGTGGCAGAGGTGGTTCTGGTGGGGCAGAGATGATCCTGGAGAACCAGGGTCCAGGGATGGTGAGAAGGGTCCAGGGATGGTGAGAAGGGTCCAGTGATGGTGAGAAGGGTCCAGTGATGGTGAGAAGGGTCCAGTGGTGGTGAGGAGGGCCCAGGGATGGTCAGAAGGGTCCAGGGGTGGTGAGAAGGGTCCAGGGATGGTGAGAAGGGTCCAGGGATGGTGAGAAGGGTCCAGGGGTGGTGAGAAGGGTCCAGGGGTGGTGAGAAGGGTCCAGGGATGGTGAGAAGGGTCCAGTCTTCCTCCAGGAATTGGGTGAAGCTGGATCCTTTCTGTGTTCCTGTGTCCTGTGTACTATATATATTCTTTTTATGTATTTTTCATATATTATATATTATATATATTATATATCTGCGTATTATATATATTCTTTATATACAACATTTATATATTATATATTATATATTTATATACTTGTATATTATATATACTCTTTATATATAATGTTTATGTATTATATATTATATACTTATATATTTGTGTATTATATGTTCTTTATATATAATATTTATATATTATATATCATATTTATATATTTGTGTATTATATATACTCTTTATATATAATATTTGTGTTATATATTATATTTTATATATTATATATTATATATTATGTATTATGTATTATATACTATATACTATATACTATATACTATATACTATATATTATATATATTTATATGTTTGTGTAGTATATATATTCTTTATATATAATACTTATAGATTTATATGTTTGTGTATTATATATTCTTTATATTTAACGTTTATATTTTATATATTATACATTTATATATTTGTATATTACATATATTCTTTATATATCATATTTACACATTTTATATTTACATTTATATAATTCATACTTATTTTATAGCTAAAATAAATAAAAAAAAAATCCCGAGTTCTCTGAGCCCCCTTTCCTCTCCGCTCCTCTTTCCAGGAGAAGAATTCCTTCCTCAACTACAACGTCTCCTGCATCCTGACCATGCCCCAGTACATGAGGCAGGGCTACGGCAAAATGCTCATCGACTTCAGTGAGTGTGGGCAGGGAAATTCCAGGGGAAAAATAAAAAAAACCAAAAATCCCTCCAGCTCCCCCAGGCTGCTGCTGCTTCCTGAGTCGTTTAAATAAGAGTTTTTAATTTTTTTATTATTTATTTTTTATTTTTTTTTAGGCTATTTGCTGTCGAAAGTAGAAGAAAAAGTTGGCTCCCCAGAGCGTCCCCTGTCCGACCTGGGCCTGATCAGCTACAGGAGCTACTGGAAGGAAGTTCTGCTGCGTTACCTGCACAACTTCCAGGGCAAGGAGATCTCCATCAAAGGTGAGGGGACACCCTGGGACAACCCCTCAGGGTGGAACCTGACCCAGGCTCTGGGTGGGCTCTGCTTGCAGAGATCAGCCAGGAGATCCTGGGGGGCTTTGGGGCTGTTTCTGGGGCTCTGGGTGGGCTCTGGCTGAGCTCTGGGTGGGCTCTGGGTGGGCCCTGAGCCAGGCTCTGGGTGGGCTCTGGGTGGGCTCTGGGTGGGCTCTGGGTGGGCTCTGGCTGAGTTCTGGGTGGGCTCTGCTCGCAGAGATCAGCCAGGAGATCCTGGGGGCTTTGGGGCTGTTTCTGGGGCTCTGGGGTGGGCTCTGGGTGGGCTCTGGATGATCTCTGGGTGGGCTCTGGCTGAGCTCTGGGTGGGCTCTGCTCGCAGAGATCAGCCAGGAGATCCTGGGGGCTTTGGGGCTGTTTTCTGGGCTCTGGATGAGCTCTGGATGATCTCTGGGTGGGTTCTGGGTGGGTTCTGGATGAGCTCTGGCTGAGCTCTGGGTGGGCTCTGGCTGAGCTCTGGATGATCTCTGGGTGAGCTCTGGGTGGGCTCTGGGTGGAACCTGAGCCAAGCTCTGGTGGGCTCTGAGTTGGGCTCTGGGTGGGCTCGGGTGGGCTCTGGATGGGCTCTGGATGATCTCTGGGTGGGCTCTGCTTGCAGAGATCAGCCAGGAGATCCTGGGGGCTTTGGGGCTGTTTCTGGGACTCTGGGTGGGCCCTGGGTGGGCTCTGGCTGAGCCCTGGGTGGGCTCTGGATGATCTCTGGGTGAGCTCTGGATGGGCTCTGGATGAGTTCTGGGTGGGCTCTGGCTGAGCTCTGGGTGGGCTCTGGGTGGGCTCTGGCTGAGCTCTGGGTGGGCTCTGGGTGGTCTCTGCTCACAGAGATCAGCCAGGAGATCCTGTGGGGCTTTGGGGCTGTTTCTGGGGCTCTGGGTGGGCTCTGGATGATCTCTGGATGATCTCTGGGTGGGCTCTGCCTGCAGAGATCAGCCAGGAGACCGCCGTCAACCCCGTGGACATCGTCAGCACCCTGCAGGCCCTGCAGATGCTCAAGTACTGGAAGGGCAAACACCTGGTCCTCAAGAGACAGGTGAGCCAGGGCCTTCCTGGGGGGGATCTCCTTTCAGCTCCTCCTTTTCCTGGCTGCCCCAGCCTTTCCCTTTCCTTTCCTTTCCTTTCCTTTCCTTTCCTTTCCTTTCCTTTCCTTTCCTTTCCTTTCCTTTCCTTTCCTTTCCTTTCCTTTCCTTTCCTTTCCTTTCCTTTCCTTTCCTTTCCTTTCCTTTCCTTTCCTTTCCTTTCCTTTCCTTTCCTTTCCTTTCCTTTCCTTTCCTTTCCCCCTTCCTTTCCCCCTTCCTTTCCCCCTTCCTTTCCCCCTTCCTTTCCCCCTTCCTTTCCCCTTCCTTTCCCCCTTCCTTTCCCCCTTCCTTTCCCCTTCCTTTCCCCCTTCCTTTCCCCCTTCCTTTTCCCCCTTCCTTTCCCCCTTCCTTTCCCCCTTCCTTTCCCCCTTCCTTTCCCCCTTCCTTTCCCCCTTCCTTTCCCCCTTCCTTTCCCCCTTCCTTTCCCCCTTCCTTTCCCCCTTCCTTTCCCCCTTCCTTTCCCCTTCCTTTCCCCCTTCCTTTCCCCTTTCCTTTCCCCTCTTTTCCCCTTCCTTCCCCCTTCCTTTGAGGCCCAGCCACCCTCCCCTTTGTGCTGCTGCCCCAGGGGTTGCTTCCCCAGCAGGAACCCCCCTGCCCTGCCCTGCCCTGCCCTGCCCTGCCCTGCCCTGCTCTCCCCTCCCCAGGACCTGATCGACGAGTGGATCGCCAAGGAGGCCAAGAGATCCAACAGCAACAAGACCATGGACCCCAGCTGCCTCAAGTGGACCCCTCCAAGGGCACCTAAGCGTCCCCCCAGCAGAGGAGCACCCTAGGGATGGTGCTGGTTGGCTGCTGCAGCGTCCCCAGGGCAGGGCAGGGCAGGGCAGGGCAGGTCACCCCCCCCGTCCCCTCCCCTGGCCGTTGTCCCCACAGTTCTGAGGAACTCGGATGTTTCGGCCTCAGTGAGGCTGCCAGGACTGGAAGCGTCTGGGAGCCCCTGGGGGAGCTGAGGAGGAGCTCTGGGC